>CM069441.1:148372354-148646805 GCA_035610835.1 Ophiura sarsii | reverse complement strand
CCCGGGGGGGGGGGGGGGTGCGGGGGGGGGGGACACGTCCCCACTTTCCTGACACAATATCAAATGTCACCCCCCCCCCCCCCCCCCCCCCCCCCCCACTTTTTGTGGTGATACATCAATCAAGGTTGGCGATCTAGTGAAAAAATGTCAATGTCCCCCCACTTTCAAGATTGGATCTGCGCCCTTGGCACTGAGCCCATAAACCAAAGTGTAAACTGCGCGCAGTGTAGCCGATCGTAGCAGCTATGAATGGAGTTAATGATATTTATTACTGAACAGTTAGTTACCAGTGGCGTAACTAAACTTTTTCATTGGGGGGGAGGGGGGGAGGTGCAGTGATTTGAATGGGGGGGGGGGGGGGGGGGGGGGGCTCCTAATGGGGTTGGGTCCATCCCACACCACACCGATTGATTTCATTTGGGGGTTGGCATGGTTGGGGCAGTCCCGTTTCACCCGAAACCACACACAGCTCTTCAGCGTAGGCCTATGCAATCCTTCCCACAGTACCAGTCGGGACCGGGGCTAACAACCTCAAAGTTTATCCTGCTGCATACTCAACCCTTGACGCCTTCAAATCTGCGCTGAAGGATCGTCATCTAAGTAGTTTCATCACCAGTTTTTACTCACACCTGTAAATATTGTATATATTACACCTGTTTTAACTTTCCAAGTGAACCCATGCCCCCCCCCGCTGGTGGCGACACTGCCAGTTACTTATTTGAGGACTGTAGTAGGGCCTATGCCAAATCCATGTAGTCTGCAGACTTTGATTTTTGTGTTTTGCTTGTGTTGTATGTACGTAATGCCGTAGTCGAGTCTCAATGTACGCAGACACACACGGTAATATACCTTATTGTTATTTATACATGAAGATGAGATTGGGATCTCGATTGACATTGAATTTCACACAGTTCTTAAAAGCTCCCCATCAGACATGCAGTGGTAGGGTATATACTAAAGGCATGAAAGAACTCCAGGGAAATGTTCGTAAAACGCAGCCGTGGCGTGCGCAAAGGGGTGGGTGGTACAGGCCCCAGTTTGATCTATCAGGTCGGGGGAAACTAGTGCCAGTCGGGGGAAACTAGTGCCAGTCGGGGGCTGGCCGTCGCTAGAGTGGGTTTTTTTGTGTTGGGCGGAGGGGGTGTAATCCAAATAAACAAATGGTAGCAAATTTGAACGTAACGTGTACTATGTCGACAAAATTATGCAGGTTGTTAAATAAAGGAAATGTTATAGAAAATGATGAAAACGCTCATATTGTCATTAGGTGTTTAGGGTAAGCTTTAGAATACCCTACCATTCTTATTCTCACTGTGTAAGTGTATGGGTCGTTCTTTAAAAGTCCCCATTGAAGATATGCAGTGGTAGGGTATACTAAAGGAACTCCGGTGTTTATTGTGGTGTGTTTTAGACTGTGCGAACCTAGTCTGCGAACCCCCCCCCCCCCCCCCCCCCCACCCACCCACCACTTACGTGAAATTCACGAGGTGAAAATTGGGACTACCTTTTACTATTTTTGGGGGTACATCGGGGAATTGAGAAGAATCTGAGTGGGGGGAATTTCATTTATTTCATTGTGCCAACCCCCCCCCCCCCCCCCCCCCCACCTTAAAATATGCTGCGCACGCCACTGACGCAGCCCCGATTCAAGTAAGCGGGAGCCTCGTACTTCAGATAATCAACATCTTCCTTACTCCTATACTGTGCAGAAACCTCTGTAGAAGCAAGGAGTTATTATATTTAACTATGATACTCCTTGGTAGAAGAGAATACTCGCCACAGTTACTGTTGAGGTGCATTCCTCTCAATTCATACGGTTATTGAGTCATACAACTTCAGATAATCATCTCAATTCATACCAGTTATTGAAATGGGCAACGGACATTTACGCGTTGGTAGGGCTTATCAATCAAAAAGAGCTATCTTGTCACACATTGAACGATAAGCGATTCAGTGCAATGGCATAACCCTCCCAATTATTTTCAACACGGCAAACATGACACGATCGTCTTACTGCGATTCCCAATGCATTATAAGTTCCCCTTGTCTGATAACATTGAAAGAACTAACGAGTACTAACAAGGTTTTGAAGCGCCTCATGTGCCCGTTTATATGCCCCGTTTAGACTACTTGGTTGCATTTTCAGTCGTATTTTAATAAAACGCAACTTGTACCGCCTGACCGTACTATGAAAACGACTGGAACCTTAAGTCTACGCTAACGCAGCATTCGCATTTTACGCCCAATAATCCCACCCAATCGAGGTAGGAAGGCGCTGTTGTTATAGTTCAAAGGTCAAAATACATGTTCTTTTCCCGTAAATGTACGTCAGAAAAAGTCGTGTCTTTTTTAGTATTTATAAACATTTACATTTTACACGACTGAACGCCGATTTCCGTGTACAACATCGAAAAGAGTGGGAATAAGTACATCAAGCCCACACTTTAGCATCATATGAAAATGTTATGAAATTTAAAAAGGTAGGAATCATCTTGAAAATCGACTAAATATGTACCCCATGCGTGGGGTATAACGGCTGTAGCGCAAGTTTACGCCTAAACTCGGTGTAGAGTGGCAGGTGGTGAGAACTTTTATATTAATTCCCGCCCCATTATGTCTGCTATGTCTCAGTCAACAAATATTGGCCCCAATCCGTTAATATCTGTTTGCAGTCCGTTAGGGCTGAGTTGCCTCTGAATATTGTATCAAAAATAATCAACGGCGAATACGTCGAATTCTGCAACCTCATTGATAAAGTTGATAACTCTAATGATATGCCGGGAAATGGGGGATGTGTTTTACTGTGAATCAGGCGGGCAAATGACGGGGTGGACAATAGTAAACCAAAACGGGCAATAGCGTCAATCCACAGTTGGACGGACGCATTTTTGGTTTTCGCATCTGTGTATCTTGGTGCCCACCCATCTCGGGCACAGGAAATTTTGAAATACGGAAACATTGTCGCACTGCCGCACGTTTTTCAGTTTTGGCTGGCGCTCATACGATTCATAATTTAGATTACACCAACAGCGCCAGCCAAAAAGGTCATGGGCACTTATTGATGGGGAATTATGGACGCTTTATGTTCTCTCTACGGGGGGGGGGGGGGGGGCACAACGTAAACCTCAATCAGGCCCATCAGGTGCACGAAAAGACCTCTGTTTCAACTTTAACAAACCTTCAGGTTGCACTCGAAAGTCCTGCCGTTATATGCACTCATGTTCAAAGTGTCAAGGCCTTGGGCATGGAGCCCACTCTTGCAAAAAATAGGGCACCCGTGGATAAGTTTTGTGTTCATAGCCAACACGGTGCATCAGTTGCAAATATTTATCTCCCATTCATGTTAGTCCATTAAAACCATGGTTTGATCGTTATCTATCATGATAAGGTTTCCGCCAAAATACTGTTGGATGGTTTTACAAGTGGGTTTCAATTAGGCTATGGGGGGATCGCATCCCTCGTGATTAACCAAATTTGAAATCTGTCGAACTGGATATAAACGAGGTATATAATAAATTGGATAAGGAAATCAGGTTAGGTCGCATCGCTGGTCCGTTCAATTCTAGGCCTTTAGATAGTCTCATGGTGTCACCAATCGGACTCGTTCCCAAAGCAGATCCTGGTAAATTTAGGCTAATCCAACACTTGTCGTTTCCTCATGGTTCATCAATTAATGATGGCATTGATCCCAGCTTTTGTGAGGTGCATTACGCCAATTTGATGTGGCGGTTCGCATGGTCGCTGGCGCCGGCCCTAGGGCGTTAATGGCGAAAGCAGACATCCAGTCAGCATTCCGTTTATTGCCGGGTTATCTGTCTGATTTCGAATTATTGGGGATTAAGGTGGCTGGTCAATATTTCATGGACAAAGCACTCCCCATGGGGGCGTTTTGTTCACCAGCAATGTTTGAAAGATTTTCAACATTTTTAGAATTGGTCACGAAATGCGTATCAGGGTCAAACTTGATAACGCATTACATGGATGATTTCCTGGTGGTGTCACGCGAGCATAGCTCTAATTTGTCGTGCAGCGCCGTCGTCGAACATTTCGTTAACATTTGTGAGGAGTTTGGAGTTCCGTTGGCCGCTGAGAAATCGGTGGGGCCTACTTCCAAATTAGTGTATCTTGGTCTTGAAATTGATTCCGTGCGACAAGCAGTGGCGATTCCCAAGGATAAAGTAGAGTCTATTTCCGGGAAAATCGAAAAAGGTCTACAATCTGCCAAACTGTCACTTAGAGAGCTTCAGTCGTTAATTGGGTCTTTATCATTTGTATGCAAAGCAGTGGCTCCAGGGAGGGCGTTTCTTCGGAGACTTATTAATTTGACTTGTGGTGTGACGAAACCTTGGCACAAAATCAGGATGTCAGCAGGAGCGAAGAGTGATTTGATGATGTGGTCATTATTTTTGAAGGATTTTAATGGAGTCTCTATGATACTTGATCAGATGTGGCTTGGTGAGGAAGATTTAGAGTTGTTCACCGACGCAAGTGGGAGCGTGGGTTTTGCGGGTTTTTTTCGTGGTCAGTGGTTCCAGGACAGATGGCCAGGCGATTTGGGAAAGTCAAGGTCAATCACTTGGTTGGAACTTTTTCCCATTGTTGTGGCAGTGGTGCTCTGGGGTAACTCGTTATCGGGAAAGCGGGTTATATTACGGTCTGATAATCTCGCAGTAGTTACAATTTTAAATAAACAGACCTCAAAGTGCCCTATCGTCATGAAGTTAGTTCGTTTTTTGGTCTTGCAATGTCTGAAATTCAATTTGTTATTCAGCGCAACTCACATTCCGGGAAAAATCAATACTATTGCTGATTCTCTCTCCCGGTTTCAGATGAAGCGGTTCCACGTCCTGGCACCGCGGGCAGCAGCGGTCGGCATGTCTGTTCCAGCTTTTCAGGAGCGGAAGTCAATCGTTTATTGGGTTCTTCACTTGCCCAAAGCACTCAGGTGACGTACACTAGGTGTATTAATAGTTTCATTGAATTCAGAAGTGAATGTAATTTGGCACCTTCTTGGTCAGCTCCGCACCATGATATAATTGCGTATATAGCGCACATGTCACTAGGTGGTTATGCATCGTCATCAATTTCCACCCATTTGGCTGCCCTCGCTTTCGTGCATAAGATAAATCTGTGGTCGGATCCGACAGATAGTTTTGTGATAAAAAAAAAAAGTTGAAAGGACTAATATGTGCGTCATTAGGCATAATCACAATATTGTAGGCTCAGATCAGTCACTGTATGTATACGATTCGGTACATCTAAATCCAAAGGGCAAAGAGCTTCTGCTACAAAATTGGGCCAACGCACTTACTTTTTTCAATGCCAACCCTGAGGCAAAGTGCTATCCACCCCAGGTTCCCAGTGCTTAGGGATTACATGGTAATCATTACATGGGCATAAAATGACCTAATTAGTGGTGCATTGGCATACCTATCTGACAACTAGTATTTTGAATAATTGGATAATAATATACATGACATAATACGGCAACATTGTTGAAATTTGCATTGGCATAAAATGACATAATTTAGATTGGTAGGCATTGGCATCTATCTGACAAATGTGCATTGGCACATCCTTGACAATGTGCATTGGCACATCCTTGGCAATTCATTTCGGCCTCTTTTGTCTGTGCAATGGAGCGAGGGGGGAGTTTGTGCTTTCCTGCCGATTATTTGATAACTCATATTATGTTCATTTGGTTTCATGCATTGTTGCGTATATAGTTTATAATTTGGATGACATGTGATTCATGTAAGCTTTATGAATAAAAGCAAACCTCTTGCATGGCATGGTGATGTCCGCAAATTACCTTTGTGTCCCACCTGTTGTTTCTAGGGTCTGGCGGTAATTAAAGGTTCTGATAATATCGGCTTTGTCGTTCCCGTGGTGTAGTAGGAGAAGTGCTCATACACTTGATAGATAGAGTTGAAAACAATAAATTTACATATCGTAGCATGAAGGGTTCAAAGGATAAAACCAGATTCATCATTAAAAAGCTGTTGTGTGATGGAGCCGCTGTACCATTAGGGCTACATATCAAAATTATCCCCATAATAGTCATTTAGGCATGCTTTATTTAATATTGAGGGTAATACACTTCACTGCCCTCATTTGATATACATTGTATACACATTGTTAATTAGATGGTCATGTGTTTTAAGCTCGCCTCCGTTCGCGTTACACACGGGTTTTGGCTTTCGCGAGATGGTTTTAACTTTACACATTTATATTTGCTTGTATACCCCCCGGAGGTAGTAAAAGTATACATTTTCTGAAGGGAAATTGCATGAGGAAACCAAATATGCCATTAAAATTATAGTACGACCAAAGACGGTAAAATGGTATGATTCATAATGTTCGGGAAAATATCAGAAAAACAATTTTTAATTTGAGATCCATATATTTGTTATACCTACCCCTATCATTATTTACTTTACATATTTGAATTCCTCATAAAATAACCCATCAGATGATATATAATTATAAGGTTACTACGTCGGTAAGGTAATTATACCGGCTAGTGAACATCTCCAATTTGTATTTTATATATTTTTAGAATTTTCAGAAATATTTTGTAAGGATGTACACTTCCCTGATCTCATTTCTGAATTCCTCTAGTTACAAGCTTTCCAAAAATGTATAATTTTGCTATCATAGGTTGAACACTTTTTCTGTTATAGTCATTTTTATAAATCCGGTAAATTGAGGCTGATTATTCATGTTGACTGTGTAGCGAATAGGAAGCTTACTTACTGCTTAAGGCGTCCCGAAGGGACGGACTTCTGTGATGGCCTTCCATACTGGTCTTTCAAGCATGCAGTTTTTCATGTCCTGCCTAGTAAGTCCTGTATCCTCTGATAAAAGCTTGATGTAATTCTTTCGTGGTGGTCCTCTAGCCTTGTGTCCATGCTTGGGTTGCCACAGGAGAACTTTGGAGACTGCTTCCTCTTCCCTTCTGGCACAGTGGCCGGCAAATTTTAATCTCCTCCGTCTTAGCCTCTCTGATATTGGTAGCAGGTTCCCATATAGATCTTTGTTGGTGGTGTGAGATTGCCATGATACATTAAGTGCTTTTCTTAAGAGGCGAGTGTAGCAACCATCCAGCGCTTTTCTCATTTTAGCTGTTAGTGTCCAAGTCTCGGCTCCATAGGTCAAAACAGATTCAACAGTGGTGGTAAACAGCTTTATTTTCAGGTTTCTTGGGAGTTTACTGTTCCATATTTTTGTCATGCTGTTACAGGCTTTCCAAGCTTGAGCCTTTCTTATGTTGAAATCTTGTTCACTACTAGCAATCCAGGCACCAAGGTATTTGAAGTCTTGGACAATTTCAAGGTCATTACCATCCAGTGTTTTAATTGGTGTTGGAGCTTCTTTGTACAGCATTGCCTTTGTTTTTTTGGCGTTCATCCCAAGACCAACTGTAAGCGCAGCTGCTTCCACCAGATGTAGTAGTTCCTCTGCATCCCGTAGATTGTCAGCAAGGAGAGCAATGTCGTCTGCGAAGTCGAGGTCTGTAATTGTCTGCGGCCCTATTCTTCTACTTTGTCTGGGAACAAGTGTGAAGCCTAGTTGCTCTTCTTTTCCTGCCAATGCCTTCCTCAGTACATAGTCTAGGATGATTATGAACAAAAACGGTGCTAGTGTATCACCCTGAAGAACCCCTGCTTGTATTTCGAAGTCCTAAGTGATGCCATCTGGAGAAGTAACATGTGCTTTGGTTTGTTGGTATGTAAGTCCAATGGCAGCCACTAGCCTCTCTGGTACACCATAGGCTCGTAATATATCCAACATCTTACCACGATGGACGGTATCAAATGCTTTTTTGAAGTCTATGAAGACCAATGCTGCAATGAGGTTGTTGTTCTTAATTTCCTCTACTATCCTTCTTAATGCCAGAATTTGAGACACTGTTGATCTACCTGGGCGAAAACCATTTTGATTGATTCGTAGAACCGGGTCTAGGTGAGGTCGAATTCTGTTAAGGAGCAGCCTGTTGTAAGTTTTTGCTACAATGGACGATAAGCAGATTCCCCTATAGTTCTTTCCTTCTCGTAAATCTCCACTCTTTGGAATTGGGATGAGATTTAGTATGGACCACTGGTCTGGTTTTCTCCCATTTATAAGCGCATCATTGCAGAAGTTAAGAATTATATCATCCAGGTCACATCTTTTGAGAACTTCCGGTGGGATCTCGTCTTCACCGGGGCTTTTGCCTTCAGTAATATTCTTCTTGGCAGCGTTGTATTCTTTCTGATCAAAAGCGTCTGTTCGTATGTTAAATTCCTGAAACAATTGACTTATTTCTTCATCCTCATTTGTTATGACAGGGGGATTTCCGAGTAGTTTCTGGAAGTGGGTATGCCAGGATTCCAATCTTTCTGTCTGTGTTTCACCTTTGATCTGTCCCTTTTTAGCTGTTTTACGCCCACTGATCTCGTTGATAAGGTCCCAAGATGCTTTATGCTGACAGTTTATGTTGGAGTTTTCTACTTGCTTGATCTTCCTTCCTAGGATCTCTTCATTTACCATCTGGTATGTGCTGCTTAGGCGGTTCTTCTCAGTTTGCAGCTCCGATCTTGATATACATGATCCCTCCTGGATGTCAATGAGCTGAGCCTTTTGCAGTTTTTTCCTGGCTTCCTCAATCCTAGTGTCATTCCAAATGGCTTCTTTGGGACGCTTGGGGGCTTTTGGGATCAGTTTCTCTGATGCTTCCCTGTTTGATTGTATGAAACATTCATAGGCCGATGTGGAATTCTCATCACAGCTCTTGTGTAAGACACTAAATCTGTTGCGTACCTCTACAGTGTAACGATCTTGTAGCTCAGCATCCTGTACAAGTTGTTTCCAATCATATTTTACTCTCCTTGGTGGTGTTTTCCCATTTGCTCTGAGACTCAGTCGTACCTTTGCTGTTACAATGCGATGATCTGATCCCACACTAGCAAATGAGTTGAATGCACAAGAGTCGGTTACGCTATTCCTCCATTTCCTTCTTACTAGTATGTAGTCCAGTTGAGTTTTAAAACCAGATGGCAAGTTACATGACCAGAGCCTGGCAGCTTTCTTTCTGAAACAGACATTTGTTATAGTGAGATCGTTTTCCATTGCCAAATTGTGAAGCATTTCTCCATTTCTGTTGGTTCTTTCATGGTAAGAGAACTTGTAGTTGTCCTTGCCAACCCGGGCATTGAAATCTCCCATTACGATCATAAAATTGTGCGCTGGTACTTGCTTAACTGCTTTGTCTAAGAGTTTGTAGTGCTCTTCTGCTACCTTCTCCTCAGACGTGTTTGTAGGACAGTAGGTGATGATCACGGTAGTTTTGGGATTTCCTCCAAATGTTGCACACAGGACTCTAGGCGATACAGAGACACACGATAGAAGTGTTTTCTTGGCTTTGGCGCTCAGCAAGATTCCAACACCACCATTAGATACTCCTGCATTATTTCTCCAGGCTGAGGATGAGACTAGCTGGTAGCCATCAAAGAGATCTTGATATCTGATTTCCTCATCTTGGTGCACTATTCTATGTTCCTGGATTCCTATGATGTCCTGTTTATACAATTTGGCAAGACCACACAGTTCCTCTTGTAAGTGAATACTTCTTATTGTCCTTGTATTTAGAGTGGAAATTAAAACACTCTTCTTACATCTTAATAGTTTTGTCTCCCTCGTTCCTCTTCTCTCAATGATCACCCTTCCTTTCGGCTTTGAGGTGACCACGTCATATGTATCAGCATGTGATAAAGATTCAGAACCAGGCAGTATTTTAGTAGGGGCTTTAACCCTAGTGCTTTTAGTTGTAGCCATCATATAAGTCTTTCAGTTGCTAAATACTGTTGATGATCGCAGGTTCTATCAACAGGTGTCCAGTGGCCGTTGAGAAATGCATGTAGTTAAACGTTTCCCATCCGCCCTTACTCTGGTCATCTCAGTCTCCAAACCGAGATTAATAAGAGGTATTCAGGTCTCAGGACTCCCTGTTTTTGTTCACTGGCCGTTGAGAAGAAAATATGATCATCGCGCCCTTTTGTCGTTGTTAGAGATTGAATCTCTCATCCGCCTTAGGTAAGTGACTACCTAACTATTTTACCAATAGCTGGGTGGTTTATGTTCAGGTTTTCCTTCCTTAACTCAGAGCCCCGTTAGTGGATCAGGCCGCAAAGCCTGATCGTAACGCTTAGCACCAACTGCCTAGCAGAGAGGGTGGGGATGGGTTGGATGTAAGGAGGCGATTATGGACAGATGGACTGATGGAATTGCCATCTGTGCATACCAGCTGGGATAGGGTAGAATGAAGAATGAGCAGAGAGAAGAAGTGATAGTGTGCATGAAGGAATGCGAGGTGGGAAAGCAATAGATGAAAGGAAAGCTGAAAGTTGCGCATTTACACCCCTTTTCATATTAGTGGCTGTTAGGAAGAAAGCTGATGGTCATGGTCTTATCCATAATTAATTAGTTACAAATAGTTGACAAGTCTGTTGAACCACATATCTAAAGACTACTAAATATCCTTTAAAATGGGACCAGAATGGTGTTTGTAACATTAGGGGATGACTAGTTATTGTAAAAAGAACAAAACATGGGATTATCCCCATGAATTTGTACAGGCGTCACCCCTTCCGGCACCACCCCTGGTACCCAAACCTCAAACAGCTGTATCTTCCCTTCTATGATAGCTTGTTTTTAGGGCTTTAATGATACCAAATTTGTTGAGATAACTTTTGATACCAAATTTGTTGAGATAACTTTTGATACCAAATTTGTTGAGATAGCTTTTGTGGTTTTAAAAATATTTAAGGAATATGACAGCATGAAACTAGAGCATGGAGGCGAGTTCATAACGCGTGACCAGATACAAAGGAGTTACATATCGGAATATATACAATTTTTAAAACAAATTGATAAAACGTGATTTAAATTGACTTATAACAGTCTTGTTGTATTTACATTACGTTGCGTTACTTACGTTAATTTACAGTTTTTATTTATTTATTTATTTATTTATTTATTTATTCATGGTATACAAATGCCAGCAAAACAGCGCAGCTGATAGCACTGGCTTACAAGTTACATATCATACATAGTAAAAATACAGAAAAATATACATAATATTATAACACAGCTAACATTGATTTAAAAGACGAATAACATATGGGATAGTTGAGTTGTAATATCTGACAGTTCTTGTTTTTGGCTCCTGGTATTTTTTCTGGTTCCTGAGGGAATACGTTATTGCGGGTTTTGCAGGGAGCAGATGTTGGTGGCGCTTCGAATTGAGGAGCTTCTGGCCGAATTTCAAAACCAGTTGTTCCCGGAATCCCGGCGGTCGCTAAGTTTATCAATACCTAATTCAAGGAGGGCAGTGTCATAGTGCTCGTACCTACTGCCAAGCATGAGTCGACAAGATCTTTTTTGCAGCATCTCAATATGCTTACTTTGCTCACGGGTGATGGATGGATGCCACACCGGGCAGGCATACTCGAGGAGCGGTCTAACATAGGTTTGATTCCCCGGCCAGAATGTCCTCAACTGGAGCACCAAATCCTCCGAGGGCATACAACAAAAATAACCTTCTTGATGCTCTGCTGATCATATCAGTCACCTGCTTGTCCCATTTTAAATTTTTCTGTATATGGACACCAAGGAGTTTTAAATTGTCGACAGGGTTAAGTGTTTCACCAGACAACATGTATGATGGATAAACGGGGAAAAAATTCGAAAAAGAAATGGCATTTGGATGGTTTGGGCAACATATCATTGCGATCGCACCAGGCACTTAATTCATCGAGATGATATTGGAGACGACCGTGCCTTTGTTTTTTAACATTGATTGTCTCACCCAACGTGAGATCGTCCACAAATTTCCAACGCTTGTTACAAGTATCAGCAGCATCATTGACAACTATCGTGAATATGACTGGGCCACATTTGGTACCCTGTGGTACTCCACATGTTATGGTTGTGGGATCTGATATGTGACCGTTCAGCTTAACACACTGATTGTGGTTTGAAAGAAAGCTGCAGATAGTTGGTATTATGGACGGTCTAATGTTGGACTCAACCATCTTACGAATGGCAACGGTATGATTTATGCGATCGAATGCTTTGGTAAAATCAATTGCGCACAATGTAGAATAATTACCGGGAAGTTCGAGATCACTTAAGACATCATCAAGCATATCAACAAGATAGTGTGTGGTGGAAATATTTTTAACATTGCCATACTGCCGTGGATCCAACATTGGTTCAAAATCTTCCTTTAGCCATTTGGAGAGAAAAGATTCAAAAACCCGAGCAAGAATTGGCGTCAAGGCAATTGGACGCAGCTCGTTAGCCGTTTTTGGCTTCGTAACTTTAGGTACAGGTATTATGGCTGCAGTTTTCCATACAGATGGAAACACCCCCTCTTTGAGGCATACATTGAAGATTTTTGTGAGAGGTATGGCAATCTCAAAAGCGAATTCCTTGATAAGCTTGATAGGGATATCTTAGTTCTTTAAAGACTTGTCTATTGGTAATTTCCGGTGGTGGCTCACAGGGTAGTTAGCAAGGAAGCTGATTCAGATCCAAAGGTGGTAACGAACTACAAATTGTGAAAATTTAATTACAACATTCTGTTATAGTGCGTGTGTTCCGTCAAACTCAAAAGAACATATGTCATCTTGTAGTTAGTCTTAGATTCTTGAATGTGCTTAAACCTGTTATAACCTCAATAGTTAATTTGGAATAGTGTTTTTTTAATTCTTTTATTGTGTAATATTATCCGTTACTTAAACATGTTCACATAATTGTCACGTTCCACATCATATCGAATAGTAAACAAATGTATGCAACTTTCATTTAATTTTGTTTCTGATTACCACGGCTTCGGCAAAGTATAATACAATGGACCTTATTCATAATTTGCCCCTCCCTGTCATTTATGGGGTAAAACTATGATATCACCTTGCCATTTTGTTTTTGAACAATTTAAATATTCAACACACAAAAGATTTTTTTGAAAATATCTGAAAAATATTGAAAATTCACAAAAAATACCCTCCCATGCGTATCTTTAGTGCCCTTTAACCCATTTGTTTCTTATGTTAGAATATGAATAAACTAACAATATGACACAATGACATCAACATGTACAGGGTGTATACAATGACGCAATACTTTTTGGCGAGTAATGTACCCTTAAAGGAAATCGCATATCGCTCTGCAAAGTAGATATCCTGTTAGAGCTATGTCTTGGCTATCAAATAGTCAAATTACAGCGATATTGATCATAACATCGCTGAGAAGTAGTCAGCTTGAAAACACAAATTACATCGTTCATCCTGCATGGCTTGATTTTCTTGTCCGCCATACTACGGGCTGGTCTGCTCGCTCCCCAGATCGTTCACCGTAAAACTTTTACCTTTGAAGTCTCAAGTCTTTCAGACACCACCAACTATTCCCCAAGATCTGAGGAACCGCATCATCAACACTGTTCATGGAATAAGGCGCATACAAATAACACGTCGTGCAGCACTTTACAACTTGAAAAAGGGCAGCATTTTGAGTTTCGAGCAGCACCATAATATCACCTTCAAACATTCTAACAAGGAATGGTTAATGCGGGACAAAGTCCACCTTCACTGAACTACTTCATTTGTTTATTTTTGAAAATAATACTGAAACATTTTATTTATTACATTAAAAAGATAATTTGCATTCAGCCTATTTTCAAATTGGATTTTAAAACAGCGTCATTAATTATCAGCCAATGTATTGCCAGATTTGCTCAATGTGGATAATTAGATAGCCAAGACATCTTTAACATGACATTTACTTCTCAGAATGATGAGTTCGATTCCAGTTATTTAAATAAAATTAGTTATTTAATAAAAGTTTTTAGTTAATATTGTGGTATATCAGGTATGCAGGATAAAGGATGTAAATTGTGTTTTCAGGTCGTCTACTTATATCCGGAATATATCAATGAATTTATTGTCGATATAGCTGTATAACTAGACTATATTATGATAGCCAAGACATAGCTCTAACATTGTTATTTACTTGTCAGAGTGATAATATGTGATTTGCCTTAAGGATACGGAACTCGACAAAAAGTGTTGCGGTTTTTTGATACACCCTGTATATATATGTGTGTGTTAATAGGTAATAATGTCTGTATAACCAAACTAGTATATGCAATTGCATATACAACGTATGATAATTATAACATCCAACACAAAATGGCTACCATGCAATTTTTACACAATAGGTAAAATATCATTTACAGTAACATCTGTAAAACTGACTTATCGTCTATGAATATCCACGAGCTCAAATACCAGGTATCAAGTGAAATATTTGGCTCGCACTCCACATTGCAACGAAGCGAGGTTGATTTCATCACATTGGCAAATCCTTCACAACATTTATCCCACCAAAGTACTTTATGTAAGATGGGTAAAGTAGATAATAATGTTTGTTATACATGCACATGAATTAACTCGTCAAAGTACAGGATTGGCATGTCATGTCATGTCGTGTCATGTCATGTCATGTCGTGTCATGTCATGTCATGTCATGTCGTGTCATGTCGTGTCATGCCATGTCAGGTCATGTTGTGGCGTGTCGCGTCGTGTCATGTCATGTAGTGCCATGCCATGCCGTACCATGTCGTGTTGTGTCCACAGGGCGTCATCCCGTTTTCAAAAGTGGGGGAGACACGAATTTCGGCTCATGGGTGTTTGTAAACCTATTAACAATCGGCGCCAGGGTGAAGTCTGAGGAGGGATGTAGCCCAATTTTGCAAAATATGCAATGACAATGGTGCAATTTGGTGCATACTTTTAACCAAATTTTTGACGAATATGCATAGGCGTGCGCAGGATTTTTTTACCCGTGGGGGGCTTAAAAATAAATTTCATTGGGTATGCATGGTTGACTAATCAAAGCGGTGCTTGTAACGCGGACAGGGAAAGTCTGAGTTGGGATGTGCCGCCCTTGGAATCGGATTTTTTTGTTGTTCAATTCTCGAACCCATTTGGTGCGATTTGGTGTGTACAATATTGGCTATTGTAAAAAGAAAAGGTTTAAAAACCCGTTCCTGAATCCATATTGTTAAGCTTGACTGATAATTAAACAGTGAAACTAATTTGCTAGAAGCCATCTTGTTCCAATTTAATAACAAAGTAGTCAAAATAATTAGCGCGGAGCGTGAATAAAATTGACATTGTAAAAAGAAAGGTTTAGAAAAACGTTCCTGAAGCCATCTTATTAAGCTTGAATAATAAATAATCGGTGAAACGTACGTAGCGCGCAAAAAAATGTATATTTCAACAATAAAAAGGTCCAGAAAACTGAAGCCTTCTTGTACAAATTGAATAACAAAATATTTGGGAAAATGTGCTATTGTAAACAGAAAGGTTCATAAACCGTTCCTGAAGCAATCTTGTTTAGCTTGAAAAGTAAAACATTGAAAATAATCCGCGCGAAGTGCGCAAAAATTGGTTATTTTAACACTAAAATGGTCAAGAAAAAACGTTCTTGAAGCCATCTTGTTAAGCTTGATAATAAAACATTCTACTAATTCGCTTGTTTTTTACACTGAAATGGTCCTGAAAACGTTCCTGAAGCAATGTTGTTAAGCTTGAATAATAAACGTTCATAAAGCTATTTTGTTTAAGCTTGAATAATAAAACAATGAAACCAATTCGCTCGAAACGCGCAAAAATGGTCCAGAAAACGTTACTAAAACATATTTTTATAAAGCTTGAATAAACATTGAAACCAATTCGCGTGACGCGCGAAAAAAATGGCTATTTTAACACTAAAAAACTCCAAAAACCGTTCCTGAGCCATCATGTTTAAACTGTCAGGTTTTTTATAATCTAAAATTGTCCAGAAAAACGTTCCTTAAACCATCTTTTTATAATAAAGAAACATTGAATCTAACTCTCCCGAAGCGCGCAAAAATGGTGTGTTTTTTCTTCACTAGAATGGTCCAGAAAACGTTCCTGAAACCATGTTGTTAAGCTTTAATAATTAAACATTGAAACTAATTCACGCAAATAAATGGCTTCTTTTGAGGGGGCATCATCATCACTCATCATCATCATCATAATTGGACACTTTTCAGCGCCGGGTTATTCAAAAAAGTGGGGTTGGGGGACATCTGCTATTATGTCCCCCCCCCCCCACTTTGGGGGATGTGTCCTCCTGCCCACCCCCACCCCCCTATATGACGCCCCTGGTTGTGTCATGTCAGGTCATGTCATGTCATGTTTTGTCATGTATTGTCTTGTATTGTCGTGTACTTGTTTTATTTTCTCTGGTTAAATGTACATTGTCTATTGTGTTAATATAAATTTGTAATATCATTACAGGTATTATTTAAGTTAGCTTAATATGTATTTTGATGTATTATGTTGCAAACCAAAAAAACAAAAACAAAAACAAGTAGGCCTACAGGAATTTTTAAATTGCAATCAATATGCCAAATAAGTACATGAAAAGATGCACTTGTCATGCTTGAACGATTATATAATTAACTTAATACAAATATCAAACATGTGACTTAGAGAATAGATGCCTAAGGGCCTAACATAATCATTCGCGACTAGGACATTTATTCTCTAAGTAACGTATTTTATCCACCCATCACAACTTTGCATCCTGGGAACGAGAAAAACAACTCTCGCGGGAAAAAGAAGTGGATCAAGCCATTACTGAGGAAGTCAGCCGACCTGGTTGACGAAAGTGTCTAAAATGTAAGTAAACATCCTCGATTTCTTCAACTGAATCTCAATTTAATTTGTGCGTATAGTTGTCTTCCCACGTTCGTTGTTTGTAAATAGCAACACCCATTGAGTAATTTAAACCGTACATATGATTATATAAACCAATCAAGACACGCTATTTGTGTTAAAGCAATTCTCATTAAATGCTTTCAGATTACAAAGTATATTATTATTTAAAGTGTGATAATATATAAAGTTACCAACATTACAATACAATCACCAACTGTTTTATTTTACACATTTATCAAAGATAACTTTCAATTTAATGGATTTTGTTGAATATTGTTTTTCTGCGTGAATCTTGTTTTCTTGAGTATATAAATATTGCAATCATTCCACATCGTTAGAGAGATCATGACGCAAAGTGTCACTAGTTGACCCCTTGGTCATTGCATATGCAGTGAAAGCGTTTGAATACTTTCACCGGCCTTTTTCTTCCGATACTTAAAAACAATGTCAGCAAGAGTGTACAAATATGGGTTAATTGCAGAATTTATTGGTAATACAAAGGTTACTGACCACGCATAAACAGAGGGGGGTAATGTTATGACCTTCATTTGAACCAGAATTCCGAGGACGATAATAGGAGACCAGCAAATGAAGTCTGTAGCAACTTAGGCTGCTACCCTGGCAGTTAGCTTGATTTGTTCATGCATATCTGGAGTGCGTCCAGACTTCCTTGCTGAAATCATAACGACCCTCACTATCTCTATATAACAACCAAGTATTATAAGGTAACACATACAATTGAGGCCCAGGAACAGTGCTGTGGAAAAGTATAATCCATTAACGAGCCCTTCAAACTCTGTAGTAAATGTAACCAAGTGAAATACAAGTTTTGTGTCTTCTGGCCTAACAACCGTTATGTTTTGTTCAAGTGAGTATGTTTTAGTTAAAGCTAACGGGAGACCTATACACACATGAGAGTTATCATAAAATTTAAAATTGTCCCCAGCCAAAATTGATGGGATAATACCTAATGCTAACGCAAAAACCCATAGTAGTATAGCAATCACATTTGTTGTCTTTTTACCTAATTTGTTAATGGAGTATGGAAACTTAATGCTAATAAACCTATCTATGCTTACTAATGTGACAAAGAATACTGAGGCTTCACTCGACGTTATAGATAATGAACCAGCGATTCTGCAGGTTATGCCAGATCTCCAGGTTTCAGATTTCATGGGAAAGTAATTACCGTAGTAGATATCAGCACATGCTAAGATTAACATGTATATGCCCATAAGTGAATCTGACATCGCTAGATTTCCGAGTAATATATCCTGTACTTTATATTTATGTGTATTTTTCTTTCTCCAAGCCAAAACAAATAAGTTTCCACAAAGTGCATTTATACCAATGATCCACATCACAGCAACTAAAGCCCTGTCTGATAATAGTCTATCACATGTAAGATATGGAGATCTATCGTCCGAGGCACTGCATTTCACACCAACTGGAACATAACATTCACATACCTCATGTTGACTCACATACAATCCTGAGTAACTAGTCATACCATGGAAGGTATCAAGAGTCACATCTGACAATGTATTGTTTCTCAGATTAAGATTTCTTAACCGAAACAAGTGTTTAATATCAGGCATGTCTTCCAATCTATTTCCTGATAAATCTATGAAAGAAACGTCGACTGTATCCTTGAATATATCAAAATCCCGATTTGAAAGTTTATTATCTTTCAAAAAGAGAACGTGCAGATGGAATAACCCTCTTAAAACGTTTGTTTCTAATCGTTGTAATTTATTTTGACTCACGGATAGATATTCTAGATTACTTAGCCCACTAAATGTATCATCAGACAGTGTGATCAACATGTTTTTATTTAAAAGAAGGACTTTCAGGCTATTCAAATCATGAAATAAGTGAGCATTTAATGTTGTCAGTTGGTTATCATTCAGGTACAATTCTTGCAAAACACTGAGTCCTGAAAACAACCCTTGTGGCAATGTAATCAAGTTATTTTCACTTAGGGAAAGATATCCAACTTTATTCAACCCATCAAAGGTAGTTGCATTCAATTGGACAAATTCGTTTTCACTTAGTTTCACTCTATCCAAAATTTTCAACCCCCGTAACAACCCGTCGGGCAATTGGATCAAGCTATTGCGATACATGTACAGATTACTCAAGCTCTGTAGTTCCCTAATCTGCCCGATTGACAGTTGTGTTAACTTATTATCATACAAGTAAAGTCTACCCAGGTTTATCAATCCGTCAAACAACCTATCGGGTAGTATTGTGATGAAGTTTTCATACAAGTACAATCTATCCAAATGTTCTAACCCCCTAAACAACCCTACATGGAGAGTTGTCAAGTTATTGCGATGTAAGTATAGTCTTTCCAAGCTCTCCAGTCCCTCAAACAATCTATCGGGCAAGGCTGTCAAGTTATTGTCTTCCAAGTATAATCTATTCAATTCTTTTAATCCCCAAAATAGCCTTTCGGGTAGTGTAACCAACTTGTTATCATATATGTACAATCTATCCAAATTTTGTAATCCAAAAAACAATCTGTCAGGCAATGATGTCAAGTTATTGCCATATATGTAGAGTGTATGTAAGTTGTCTAATCCCATAAACAAACCTGTTGGAAGTGATATGAATTTGTTACGACCCAAATGCAAATATGTTAATTTCTTTAACCCCTCAAATATACTTACATTAAACGTGATTATTTGGTTTCCATATAACCTTAGTTCGATCATATTGTCTAAACCCAAGAATGAATCGCTTGCCAGTGTAGTCATATAGTTATCATGCAAATCTAGTTTAGTTAGCCTACCCAAACCTTGTAGCACACTGCCACTCAATGATATCAATTTGTTACCATTCAAGTACAAGCTAGTCAAGTTGATTAGCCCTCCAAATAAACCAACTGGTAGCATTCGCAGTCTATTGTCACCAAGATCTAGGCGAATTAGCCTTCCTAACCCTTGAAATGATGCTACGTCAAATCTGGTCAAATGATTTCTTTTCAATATTAGTTCTCTTAAGATACTAAGGTCATAAAATACGCGAGCATTCAGAGTGGTCAAATAATGTCCCTCTAGGTCAAGAATATGCAACGATTTCATATAATAAAATGAATCATTTTCTATGTTTACGATTTTGTTGTACTTGAGATCTAAAACAGATGTTTCAATCGGAATTGATATCATTGCATTTGGATTGTGAGAGATTTCATTTTCATCAATACATTTGAAAGATACCTCTCTGTTTCCAAGTGTGGCATTACAATTTAATGGAAATTCTAGTCTACAGTTATCATCATCATTACCTTCATAACATGTGATTTGGTTGTCGTAGCCGTTTACATTATAGCATTGTGTTTGATTTTGTTCTGTAAAACTGATATCAATCAATTCTGGGCATACATGCATTGATCCTAATGATGTAATCCCACTCAAACGAAGGCTGGCGTTTCCTTGAAGAGTCAATTGAATTCTTTCCAGGACGAGTATAGAGCTGCACTCTTCATCTTGTCCTTTAAAAACCACGTACTTTTCTGGACATTTGGTCAAGTCTCCGTGTCTTTCAATGAAGATGAACCAAGAGTTCTGTAACAGTGTCCGCTCTGGTATTTCTATGCGGGTATAATATCCTAGCGACACATTAACTTGGATACTGCACGTATGATGAGGACTTCCTTGAAAGGTAATCGTCCCTGCACTGTCATTTCGTACTTCTAGTCGACAGGATTGAGGATCTCTCACAGTTGTATCCCATATGGGTTGCACATATATTTCTTCTGTAAATGCTGGCTTCGCCATTGGCACAACAATGTAGATGAGAGCTAATAATAATATGTAAATAGACATGGTGCTCCAGCTCCCAATAGCCATGTTTAATAGAGGGTTTCTACTTTTGAAATAGCAGATTATTGTTTTAAAAGTTCACTGAAAAAGTGTTCAGTTTAGATGTTGTGTCTCATGTCACCAAACCACAGTTATCTCACATACTGTACCAGCACGATGTTAATGATGACGACGACAACTTCGAAAGATATCCAGTGTCTGGCATTATTAATAGAAATATTTACGATTAGCCTGTATACATCGTATATCACGTCCGTACCGAACGTAAGTTAGACATGTTCTATACACTGGAATGTCACATCGGTGTTGGTAGCAACCGATCCGCTCGGTGTCTTATAAAGGTTCTTGGTTCTGGTAAAAGACTTCGGTAAAAAGCCGTAAATTTCAAAAATAAACGTGGTAATATTCACCATGTCAGTGTAATCATAAATAAATTGATATACTGACCAATCACTGAATTTACTTTATGCAGCTGCGTAAAAGACGTTTAGCATCACGTGTCGGTGTCCCTCGTTGTTGTATCCAGCCTACCACATATCCGTTAAATGCGTAGTCTAACAAAACAATCGAATTATTAACGTTACAAAACGTTTGAGTTTCCTGTCAGAATAGTTGGAAACAGGAGTGACAAAAAGAGTGATTTAATAAATACCGTAAAACTAAGTTTCTCAAACTCATACGCTACTTCAACAACATGATTGAACTGACAGAATTTTAGAAGTTGGACTTGTTAAAGTCACACAGGACAGGATTTGAAAATCATTCATGAAACTAAAATGAATTTGAATCTCAAGAAAGCTTACAGAGCAGAAAATGTTTTACCAGGCTTGTCCCAATACTCTGCTAAAACGGCTTGTAAACAGGGCAGGACACTTGAACAAAACCAGTTGTTTAAATGTTTTTAACAGTTCCGGGTTTTTACAGCCTTGCAATCTCTGGCAATGTCAGTTCTACAGTATGGAAGTGAAATAGAAAATAAATTAAGGGGCCATATCCAAACTCTCAAGTGATTTTATAGCGTTTTTATACCGATTTTACCCCGGTATTAAAACGGTATTTTTTTCTATTGTTAAAAGCATCGGAAAAAGATCGGTGATTAACTAGAGCCGCCTCTACTTATCTGGCGTTAACAATAGAACTATTGTAGTACTCTTGATGGCTCAATTAGTGAAGCAGACAGATGAAAGCGCGAGGAAGGTTGTGTTATTAAGCTGACCAGTGCTCTAGTTAATCACCGATCTTTTTCCGATGCTTTTAACAATAGAAAAAAATACCGTTTTAATACCGGGGTAAAATCGGTATAAAAACGCTATAAAATCACTTGAGAGTTTGGATATGGCCCCTAATATATGACTACAAAAAAACCTTGATACCTTCAATTTTTCAAAGAGCTCGATAGGAAATCGTGGATGAAGCCAAACCTTAGCAAGAGACAAGGACTTGAGAGAGAGAAAACCTTACATCCTGATAGGCCTCTGAGCCAGACAAGATGAAGGAAATCTAAGTGTAGAAGTAAGTTACTAAAAAGATAAAGTAATATAAAAGGCTTATGATTTTCAAATATACAATCACATTAATTAAATAATAAATATTTACCGTTTACCAAGAGTAGGCCTTATGCACATACGGTACATTTTGCGCCCTCTGTGCATTAGCCTATTCTTGGTTTGAGCTGATGATCGGATTCGAACTAACAAGCTTCGTAAAGTATGATTGACTCTTAGCCACCGCACCGCACCCATGGAAGCCCGAATTACTTACCGGTACTTGCTACTTGTTACAAATCAAAATTAGTTCCATCAAAACCTGAACGTTTCATGTTAGGACAGCATATGCCTGGAACAACTTGCCATCAACAATCAGGACCGAGCTTGAGAATATGTATGTGCAACAATTTAGAACAAAGATCCATGGAATTTAAATTTTGTGTTCTAAAGTATATTACAATTCTGCATTTTCTTGCTGAATTTATCTGATGGTTTTGTATATATTTATGTAAATAGTTGTTATATTCCATGTATATTGTAAATAATTATGTATTTTTCTCTGTGAAATGAGGGCCTGCTTGGAAAGCAGTGCTTGACATTGAAGCTGTTTACCCTCAATAAAGAAAGATTCAACAACAACAAATGATACCAGGTACACTGCAAAAAGGTTGCTTAAATATTTACTCAACATTTTACACAACGTTGTTGAAGTATGCAACCGCTCAACAGTTGCGTAAAATTGACTCAACACCGTTGGATAACATGTTTTCACCAACAGTTGAACAATTCCAGTTACTCAACAGTTGCACAATTTGAATTACA
This sequence comes from Ophiura sarsii, assembly GCA_035610835.1. Taxonomy (NCBI): domain Eukaryota; kingdom Metazoa; phylum Echinodermata; class Ophiuroidea; order Amphilepidida; family Ophiuridae; genus Ophiura; species Ophiura sarsii. The sequence continues at coordinate 148,623,876 of CM069441.1, read as the reverse complement.
CAACAGTTGGGTATTATTAATTAACCATTTGTCGGGCATTTTAATACCAACTGTTGCTTAATTTGTGAATTTTAGCCATATGTTGGGTGTTTTGATGCAAATCGTTGCTTATTTGTGACAAGTTTTTATTATATATTGAGCATTTTTGTATAGCAACACGGGGTAGGCAAATAATGTGAATTCTGGGCGATGCAGCAGAGCTACATACATCACTTCCTCCCGGTAGTGAACCGGTAACTTGTAAAGGGAATTCTTCGCGATACAGCAGAGCTACATACACCATTCCCTCTCGGTAGTGAATCTGTAATTTCTTTTAACATGTTATTTAACTATATATGTAATATCTGACATCTCTTATCATTGGTGTTTTCTACTGTGAACGTTGTCCCAACGTAGTCTTGCTATCTGGGTATGAAGGTATAAATAGTCAATATTATATAATACATAAACATATTCATGTGATTCTTTTGGTAGAAAATAGATCACATGACATGAACTATTCAGTATATGTCCATGTCTTGTATTTTTTGGCTACACAAATCGACTATTCAATATTCATCGCTAGTGACGTCGCTAGTCGCTGAAATGATATTCATAAACAAATGCTGTAAAAGCTGAAATTTTCGTGGAGGTTTTATTTAAGCGCTTTTCGCGCAAAATATGTTTCCGCGAAAATTATAACACGCTAAAATATTGTTTTCAACATTCATGCAGTGCATCCAGAAGGTCGCCCGCGAAAAAAACAATTCGCGAAATGTCTATGATATCAAAATGCGCGAAAATATCTCTACGCGAAAATATTGGCTTTTATTATATGTCAAACAAGGATGGCAACTTTAAACTATTTTGTCAGTGTTTGCGCTTTATTCCGTTTTGGATGCCAAGACAGAATAAATCTAATTGTGGTCCTGGGGCACAAGTTGCGGACGGGATAAGATATACCGAGTATTATAGGCCTATGCGTATACAACCATTCCCCAAATTCTGAGAAGATCCATCACACGGACGCCATTAGAATCGAGAATTTAAGCAACAATTGATCAGTAAAACCACATGGGTAAATCTTAACATAAGTTGCGTGATTGCCTGAGACAAATACTCAACACCGGGCTCAACACTCAACAGTTGCCCAATTGAAACAATGAACGCAATATTTTAGCAACAAAACAAGTTTTGACCGGGGGTTTCCCCAACTTACTAAATCGTTTTGCTCAACGTTGGGTAGTTTTTACTTTTATACAACACCTAGATTTCTACATTATGTTGAATGAATTTTAATCAACACGTCAACCAACGGATGATAAAAGTACTTTTAGCAACGTATTTTAAGCAACCTTTTTGCAGTGTATACAGGCAGCAGAACGCATCATAGGCATCGCCAGTGTTTCTAAATACTACGGAATTTGACAGGACGGCTTACGGCACTTTACACTCGAAGAATTGAACACAGTCGGTAATGATGAACATGATGAAGGTTTCCATTGAACTCGGCGAAAAACTTCGTCTTTTATCTCATAAAATATATTGAACTGATGAAGAGGAGCGCGTATAAGAGTTATTTTGTACAATCATTTACCAAATCCAGTGTTTGAAACAAAATCCTGGGGTTTCAATCACGAAACCCGGGGTTTTGTTACAAAACGAAGGGTTTCGTAATATCTCACAAAACCCAGGGTTTCGTAATATCTCACAAAACCCAGGGTTTCGTAACATTTCACATAGCCGATTATTAGGCCTACATAAAACCCTGGGTTTTCATCTGTTATTCAAAACATTCACTTAACCCATGGCATTGTTGCAAACACCCTCAGTATTTTAGGGAGGAATAGTGGCTTTTTTACCTTTGTACCCACTCCTATCGAGGGATAGTGGTTTTTGACCTTTATACACGCATCCTGGGTAGGATTGCGGTGTTGACCTTTAACCCTCACTCCCGCGGCTATGTTTTCGCGTTTATCGGGGGAGGGGAAACAGTACGATTTTTTTAACCCGAAAAATCACCGAGCACCCCCCCCCCCCCCCCCCACCCCACCAGGATTCAATCCCGGGACCATCCGCACTAAAGTCTGTGCCCCTATCGACTGAGCTAACTCCCCCAGCGCATATGCGGGCACCAACTTCGTGCCCACATATGCCTGCGGTAGGTGACGTCATCGAGCCAATGCAGCAGCACGTGCGTGGAGATTTTGAATGGTGGGGTTAGGGTTATGGAACATTGAAAAATTGTGTGTTTTAACCCTAACTCCCGCGGCTATGTTTTTGCGTGTATCAGGGGGGAGGGGGGGAAGTACGATTTTGATTTTAACCCGAAAAATCACCGAGCACCCACCTGGCGTGTAGAAAGTTTTATTTTGGATGATTTTGAATGATGCAGTGGGGTTAGGGTTATTAAACCACAATCCTACGCCCTCGTGGCGTTGCACGGTTACGTAGAGAGAGGGTTAGGCATTTCAAATAAGTCATACGTTATGGGTCCCTCACATGTATCCGTGTGAGCTGAGCGGCCCCTTACCGTGTGAAAAATGGGTGCGGACGGCGGCACACACGGTGGGCCGTTTCCCGTCCGTTGAACACGTTCAGGGGACTTTGCCGGCCACCGGAGTTTTGAACATGCTCAAAACTCCTGGCGGGTGAGTAAAAGCGGCGGCGAACGATGAGAGCCCGGTATGAAGACGGTAGGAGGACGGCGCACCCGTTTCGCACCCGTTTCGCACCCGTTTCGCACCCGTTTCGCGCCCATTCGCAGGGCGGTGATGGACGGTGGTGGACGTCGACCATCTTAGCGACGGACTGCGAATGGCCGCATGCAGCCTAGTAACCGTTCGCGGAACGGACTCTCAGCAGGCATGTTGCAACTCTCTAAATGTTAAATGTAAAAGAGTTAAAACTCACTCTTTCGAGAGCTCTAGGAGGAACAGCTCTTTTTTTGGAGTGAAGTTCACTCTTAAAAGAGCGATTTTCACTCTAAAAAGAGTTAAAATCACTCTGAAAATTGGAAATCACTCTTCAAAGAGTGACAAATCACTCTTAAAAGAGTGATAAATCACTCTGAAAAGAGTGAACTTCACGTCTTAAAAGAGCCGTCCCTCCTAAAGCTCTCGAAAGAATGAGGTTTAGCTCTTTTACATTTAGAGAGTATTATAGATGTTGGTCGTACGAATTCCGGAATTCAAATGAAGCGGCGACTTGAGCGCTCAGCTTGAAAAGGGCGGTTTGATGATGTAATCAAGACGTTTCGGCCGGTACCCAGGCGTTTCGACCGGTTAGGAACCGGTATGGAGGTGTTATGCACACGGTGAGGACACGGTGAGAACGGTAAGCTAGAACTGTATGAGGCCGGTGATCCCGGGACAAGGCCGGTGAGAACCCGGGACAGACCCGGTGCAGAACGGTATGGACTGAGGACCCGGTGAGGAGGTGTTATGCACCCGGTGAGAACGGTAAGCTAGAAATGTATGAGGACGGTGAGCCCGGTACACGGCCGGTGAGGACCCGGTAAAGACCCTGTATATAACGTTATGGACCCGGTGGCCACAACAAAAAAATAATGCGCCCGTTCGCATTTTTTAGTGATTGTTTGGACTCTCTTGTTTTTCTATTAGACGGTAAGGTGGCCGCCTACCATTACCGCCCTGCGAACGGGCGCGAAACGGGTGTGCCGTCTTTATACCGTCCTCAAACCGGGCTCTCACCGTTTGCCGCCGCTTTTGCTCACCCGGCAAGAGTTTTGAGCATGTTCAAAATTCCTGCCGGGTCCTGCCGGGCGCGGATGGCCGTCAATGTCCCCGGCAACGTATTCAACGGACGGGAAACGGCCCACCGTGTGACATCACCGTGTGCCGCCGTCTGCACCAATTTGTCACACGGTAATGAGCCGGCCAGCTCACACGGATACATGTGAGGGCAAATGTATTTTACAGAGATTCCCGGAATGTGAGAGAAGCGGCGAGCTTGAGCGCTCAGCTTATACAGGGCAGTTTGATGACGTTATCAAGGCGGTTCGGTCGGTACCCAAGCGTTTCGGCCGGTGAGGACCTGGTGAGGAGGTGGTATGAGTCCGGTTCCAGGCCGATAAGGACCCGGTATACAACAGTATGAACCCGGTGACAAAAAAAATAAAAATGCGGCCGTTGACATTTTTTGCTGATTGTTCACCGTGTTGGACTCTGTTGTTTTTCTATAAGACGGTAAGGGGCCGCCCAGATCACACGGATACATGTGAGGGCCCCATTAGAGAGAAATAGGAGGAATGGTTACCGTCGGTTATGAACGGTATGTTTAAACGTTTAGTATTGTACGTCGATCAGTTATGTAAAGAAAGTGTATTTGAATTGTCTGTATAGAAGTTGCGTGAATGCTACATGTAGAATGTACACTCTTAGAAGGTCAGGATCAAATACATGAGTAGATTTCCGGCTCACTTTGTTTTGATCCTTTAAGGATCATTTTCGGATCGTTTTGATCCGTTTTCGGATCGTTTTGATCCGTTTCCAGATAGATATCAACAAACGGATCAAATTCACCTTGATCAACTTTGATCTGATTTCCGGATCAATTCGATGAAAAAGTTCATTGGTCAATAGGTGACTGACGTCACTCTTTCGCAAACCGATAGACGACAAGCAGACGATCTTTTGAATTTGGTCGCCATTGAAACAAGGGTGAAATACCGCGGTAAGTTATCCAGTCTAATCTGTAAAATGTTACATGATTTTGTCGGTAAAGTAGTTTTATTTTTTATGTTTGAACATGCTCTATTCTTGTGAACAAATTTCTTGTACATGACCAGTGCCATCAGTACGATTTTCGGTCAAAATGCTCCTCACAAAATGTCACGATCACTGCGATGTACTAGGCCTACACGATGTAGTAAGCTTACTGCACTCGATATATAGTCTGCAGTGGGTCTCTTAGAAGGTCAGGATCAAATATGAGACGAAAAGGATCAATTTTGATCCAGAAGCGGTATCACATATGAGCTTACCCTTTCCGGATCAAAGTGATCCGACAAGCAGGATCATTATTTTGATCCGTTTCAGTATCATTTGACAGAAATATTTGATCCCATTTCGGATCAAACTTTTTGATCCTGCTTGTCGGATCACTTTGATCCGGAAAGGGTAAGCTCATATGTGATACCGCTTCTGGATCAAAATTGATCCTTTTCGTCTCATATTTGATCCTGACCTTCTAAGAGTGTATGTAAACATAGCCTGATGTTTAAGTTGGAAAAAACACCGCAATCCTACGCCCATCGCGGCATTGCACAAATATGTAAAGGGGGATTAGGCATTTCAATTAGAAAAAAGTAGAATGAAATGTTGATTTTGTAGTCGGGGAAACTATTCGAAAGGTTTAGTATTATATCGGCGAACATTTATGTAAAGAAATAATACGTATTTTTTGGTAAAATTGAAAATTTTTTCCATGAGATCATTAAATTACTAAAGTAAGATTTCATTAGATTTTATAAGAATGTTATTTCATCATCCATGGCGTCGTTAACGATCTCTGTTTTTATTTCATTTTAGCGAAGCACTTGCGTAATTAATGATATCTAAAATATATATTTGTGTAAATGAAGCATGAATGAAACGGTATTTGTATTTGTGTACTTTAAATTAATTCCATCGGTTAACTTTTATCATTTTACGATCAAACTTCTCGCGTACAATAATTTGGTTCACTTTTGAAGAAAAAAACCCGTTACATATCTAAAATATACCCGTATATGATCCTTCTATAGATGAATAAATCATATTATCGAATCGATGTGATAAGGACAGTATAGTATAATGATCGTTGTTTTTATAGTATTGCTTACAAATAAACCAAACTTGGATAAGGCCAAACAACAAAAATTGTTTGTTTGTCCATAGAGGGTCCGAAAAAGGTAGGGTCGGTAGGTCGGATTTTTTTTTTAAATTGTATTTGGGAATATAAATTCGGCATGAATACTGTAAATTAAAGTCGTCCAAACACAAAACACATCACTTTGATAGTATTGAACTCTTTTTCATGAGTTTGTTAGAATTGTACTCTAATACTTACAACTGTTCAACTAACCAAATGAACATGTTGTCGATCGCCGCCATTTATTATGATTGAAAATTTGCAGAAAGTGAAACAACGTAGTGTTGAAGCTATGTTAGAAATATATACGTGAAAGTAGTGCTGTTATCGATACAAAATTTTGTATCGATATGTTTGTCGTAAAAGAAAACTTCGACATGTCGATATTTTATCGATAAAATATAAGTGGTTTCCGAATTCTGCAACTATCGTCACCAATCAAAAACGTCAGATAAAACCTGATCAGATCGGGAACGGGGGAAATATTCATATCAATGATGTACCCCACCAATAAATAACTTGGAAAATTGGCCGAAAAGTCATTTAAAAACGTTAAATGAAGACTAAATTGAACAAATTCCGAAGTAGCTGGCCGATACGGTCGCCATCTTTTAATTGATGAAAATCGTCCTTTACGCATGCGTGTGACACATCGTGCTTCGGCTTTATTCGATTTCTCCTTCGGTCTCTTCCGAAACCTGATACGAATGACGTATTGCTACGAAAATTATCCTTACGCATGCGTGTGACAATTTGTCCAATCACAAATTTTACTTCAATTTTCCGGCCAACGGTACGAGTGACGTAATGCCAATAACATGTGCTCGCAACTCATCTCGAAAGGCACAGTTCCACAGATGTGGATTAAGCCTCTGATTGACCAACTGCGCTCTCTGAAAATCATGGTTGTTTTTAATGATTATTTATAAATACCAATATACGAGTGGCATTCCCGATGGCGTTGTTATTCAGTATGAATTATTTTGATACTTGCGGGATTTGTCAGGCTTTCACCCAGGGAATGATGCACGGTACGGCCATGCACGCGTCAATATACATTGTATCGCAATTTGTAATGAATTGTAAGTGAATGGGGAACATGCGGAAAAAAGCGTAACTAGAGTTTTCATATTTTCTCACACTGCGTTTTTAGTATAAAAATGACATCAACTACACGCGCGCGATTAAATTTTCATTTAGTCCTTTTAATAGTCCCGCGGGTGCCAAGTTCATGCAATAAACATCATGTTACAAGGGACTGTGCATTGGGGATGGTGTTTATAAAGACCAGATTCATTATAGCGTACGAAATCAGGTATAAAACGGTCCGTTTGGCCATTTAAGAGCAATGGACTCTACCGATGGAAGATAGGGTGGCCACGGGCCCGAGATAGATTTTCTTTATACTTTCATATTTGATAGACCTTAACCCGAAACTAACATATCTGGAATATTTTTGAAAAATAATCCTTGTTACCATGGCAATAGCCAAAATGGCATTTTCGGACGATTATTGCCATTTTGGCATTTTTAATCTTTCAAATTTTCATATTTTGAAGCCTGCGTAACTATTGCACTCAATGGTCATGATTTTTTTTCATTACAAGCTATGGGCAGATAAATACTTAAATGCTTCATTGAATGTATCCAAAAAATTGCCAGGTGTCACGGAGGGTTATACCATTTATTTGAAAAAGGGGTGTTTTTCAACTTTTTCAAAGTATGCAAATATACCAATACTGCATAGCTTACAACCCATAAGGTAACGCTCCGATTTCAACGTGGACCATGTCATGATGAGATGAGACATTAGTCTTATCAAATATGTTAATTTGAGTTTGGGGAAAATACTTCCTGTATATGCAGTGTTGCCAGACATTTTCACCAAAAATCACATTTTGTTCAAAATCAAATCCACTTTTTATTCTATTTAATGATATGAGACTGGAACTTATCATTCACAGCTAAGTTTTAACAATGGGATGTATGTGTTAGACCACTAGAAACTCAAATCTAGTATTTTTTGCTTAGTTAACATACTTTAAAACCAAAATGGCCGCCAAATGAATGGTCAAAAGTGGTCAAAATTCCATACAATAGCATAATATCAACCGAAATGTATGATAAAAATATAATTTGAATGATGGGATGTATGTGTTAGACCACAAGTAACTCATATCCATTATTTGTACTCTGTTAATAAAGTTCAAAATCCAAAATGGCTGCCAAAATGGCCCCCCAAAATAGTTCCTAAAGTGGCTGCAAAATTGTCAAATTCCATAAAATGGGATAATATCAACCTAAATGTATGATGAAAATATAGTTTTAATGATGGGATGGATGTATGTATTAGACCACTAGTAACTCATATCTAGTCGTTTTGCTTTGTTAACACACTTAGAAATCCAAAATGGCCCCCCAATATGGGTCCCAAAATGGCTGAACAAATTGTCGAAATTCCATAAAATGGTATAATATATCAACCAAAATGTATGATGAAAGTATGAAAGTATGAAAGTATAGTTTTAAAATATAAGGATGGTATGTATTATAGACCACTAGTAACTCATATTCAGTATATTTGCATTGTAATAACATACTTTAAATCCAAGATGGCCACCAATATGGTCGCTGTAAATGTACAAATAGTGTACAATAATCCACACACAAAATTGCAAGAGTGTATATTACATCACATTCACCAAATAGTATGTTCGAAACTGCTAAGCTTTTGCTTTTAGATATAAGGCCCACCTCTATGACAATTTTGACTCTCTGTATCACTTTCCAAAATGGCTTCAAAAGTGGTTAAGTTGATGTTAAATGACCTAAAACAATTGTTTTGTATTGTAAATGACCATACTATATATGTAATAATACCAATACCCCCAAATCTAATAAGACAGCATTCAATATATGTCTATGATAAAGCCTAGGGGCTGTAGATCTAGTTTGAGTATTTTAAAATATATAAGATGGCTGCAAAAGGTTAAAATAACTGAAAAACAGTATTAGTCTTATTGTTAGTGTTACATTAGATATGAACAAAAGATTATATCTATGGATTTTAATCCACCCAGTAAACGTATCTGTATGTAACAAGGTATGATTGTATCCATATCTTGATCAATTGGTGGCCACCTGTGGTAATTATTTGACCATTTGGAGGTAATTTTATTGACCATTAGGGGTAAGTTTAATAAAATGGTCATTATAATGCCCATCTTAATAACATCACATTGTCAAAATGGAGTTTATACCATTTAAGTATACCTTGTCACATATACAAATACGTTTACTGGATGGATTAAAAGCTGTAGATATAATCATTTGGTCATATCTAATGTAACACTAACAATAAACTAATACTATTTTTCAGTTATTTTAACCTTTTGCAGCCATCTTGGATAGATATTTTAAACTACTCAAAGCTGTATAGATCTACAGCCCCTAGGCTCTTAGATATAGTGAATACTGCCCCATTACATTTGGGGGTATTTGTATTACATAGTGTGGTACAAAACCATTGTTTTAGGTCATTTAACATCAACTTATCCATTCTGGCAGCCATTTTGGAAAGTGATACTGAATCAAAATTGTTAGAGGTGGGTCTTATTTCTAAAAGCAATAGCTTAGCAGTTTAGAATAATACTGTTTGGTTCATTTGATGTAATATACACTCTTACAATATCTATTTTGGATTATCATACACTCATGTAGACTATTTTTTACATTTACAGCGGCCATTTTAGTGGCCATCTTAGTTTTAAATTATGTTATTACAATGCAAATATACTGGATATGAGTTACTAGTGGTCTAATACATTATACATCCCAATTTTAAAACTATACTTTCATCATACATTTTGGTTGATATTATCCCATTTTATGGAATTTGAACAACTTGTTCAGTCATTTTGGGACCCATTTTGGGGGCCATTTTGGATTTCTAAGTATGTTAACAAAACACAAATACTAGACATGAGTTACTAGTGGTCTAATACATACATCCCATCATTAAAACTATATTTTCATCATACATTTCGGTTGATATTATGCTATTTTATGGAATTTTGACCACTTTTGACCACTTTTGGTCATTAATTTGATTTAATTTGGCGGCCATTTTGGTTTTAAAGTATGTTAACAAAGCACAAATACTAGATATGAGTCTCTAGTGGTCTAACTCATACATCCCATTGTTAAAACTATACTCTGATCATACATGTTGGTTTAAATATGCCAATATATAGAATTTTGGCGGCCATTTTGGCGGCCATCTGAGATATAGGTGTGTTAACAGAGCAAAAGTTCTGGATATGAGTATCTAGTGGTCTAAAACATACATCCCACTATTAAAACTACACTTTCACCATACAATTTGATTGCTTATGTCATTTTATGAGATTTGACCAGTTGTGGCGGCCATTTTGGACGCCATCTTGCATAACCCCTTAGCATTATGAAAATATTGTTGGTAACATCCTGATTGTGTCTTAGGATCATGATAGGAAGTTTAAAAAAGTTGGTTTGGGGGAGGCCTGGGGGTGCACACTAACCCTTTGTAGATACCCGACTAATATCTAAGACTAATCCCTCAGATCATATGAGAGCACCACACCAAATCAATGCGCAATTCGTGTAATGCTGTAGTAGTTCCGGAAAAGCACAAAGACTAGGCTTGTAAATGTGAGGTTTTCGGGCAATTTGTTTCTCCGGGGATGGTATGTTTGTATTTAAATGAACGAGTGGGACCTATCCGTTGCACCAACAATGATAAAATACGATATTTTTAATTTATCGACCTAAATAGTGCCCAGGGCGTAAGCACCTGCCTAAATGGTGAACAGGCATGCCAGAAAACGTGAAAAAGTGAGGGCGCTGTGTGCAGGTCCGTAGCGGGAAATTTAGCTTAATAACCCCTCATAAAACAAGGCTTAAATTAAAGTTGAGATGTTACTGAAAATGGTCATAGGTGACAAGTATGCAATAAATGTAACCGGAGGGTAGAAAAGGTGTCTTGAAATATGGCACTTTTACACGTATTTCAATGAGAAAGATATTTGGTGTGGTGCGCCCATATTCAAATTGGTAAAGACAGCCCGTAGCCAAGGTGTATGGCAAGTCAAACGTGTCATAATAATGTAATTATTTGTATTTAGTTGTATTTGTAGTCTTTACATGTTTTTTTTAATACTACTGTGGTTTACCTTTTCCTAATGTTGCATGTTAAGTTGATTTTTCATTTCCGTAGTATTTAACTTACGGTAAGATTTATATATATTTTTTTTAGTAAATAGGTAAAAGACTGGCAACACTGTTTTGCTTTCCACAAACACAAATAAACATTTTGGGGTGAACACCAATTGATTTACAATTAATATGTGATTACAATGAGTACACATGACAACATATTTGGGGTTATAAGGGTTTTCACGTTGAAAACGTAACTGTAATCATATTACTTGCTATGGCAACACCCGTTAAGGTAATGACTGGCAACGCTGACCATTTAAAATGATCAAATGTATTATAATATCAAATTTTCTTCTAATTAACATCTCGCTGTGAATTTAAGGTTCCGGTTTCATATCATAAAACACAGCGAAACATGCGTTAGCTTTTGAAGGAATTGTGAAATTTTGTGAAAATATCTGGCAACACTGCATATTCAGGAAGTATTTCCCCAAACTCAAATTAACATTTTTCATAAGACTAATGTCTCATCTCAACATGACATGGTCCACGTTGAAATCGGAGCGTTACCATGTGGGTTGTAAGCTATGCAGATTTGGTATATTTGTATACTTTGAAAAAGTTGAAAAACACTCCTATTTCAAATAAATGGTATGACCCATCATGATATCCCATATTTATGTCTATGCACTCACTGAAGCATCTACATATTCACCTATTCAGCTTATATAAAGAAAATATTTCATATACTTTTTAGTCTATTAGAAATAGATGCTTACAAATTTGATAATTTGTGAGATTAAAAAGGCAAAAATGGGGAAAATAGCCCTAAAATGGTATTTTGGCCGTTGCCATGGAAACGAGAATTATTTTTCAAAATTAATTCCACATTTGTTAGTTTTAACTAAAGGGTCATCAAATATGAAAGTATAAAGAAATTCCATTCCGGGGCCGTGGCCAACATTTTAAAAAAATCCTCCATTTTTACAGTCCATTGCACTTAAATTGCTCAAAAATTTGTTTTAAAAAAATAATAGAAAATAAAAAATAATACGGTCGGCACGGTAGGTCGGACGTGGACAAACAAACAATCTTTTTTTTTTTGCCTAACAATACAACTTGGTGTAATAAGTATGTGATTGGATGTAATACGTGATTGGGTATAATATATGATTGGACGTAATACATGAATGGATATACTACGTAATTTTCAACGTTATGGATTCGCTTCATGCTGAAAAATAGACAGACATTTTTAGGGGTAAGCACGAGGGTCCTTCAATGTAATCCCAGCAATAGCATGCAGTTGAAAAGCACTGTGCACTGAGATGATTCAACACCTGATTTCCATTGAACTGTACCGAAATATCATGGTCCGTTAGAGGAACTAATAATGAAAACTTTTCATATCTGAATCAATATATGAATTGGGGATCTATTTCTCAATACAATGATACCAAACAAGTTAAAAAGTCTCAATGATTAGTTCCTCTGATGGGCCATGACGTTTCTGTACATTTCAATGTAAATCAGGTGTTGAACTGTCTCCATTTTCACAGTGCACAGTGCTTTTCTACTGCAAGCTGGGATTACATTGAAGCAACTTCCCCACGGCACTTCCCCCCTCATACTCAGGCGCAGGGGGGGGGGGGGGATTTGGGGACTCAAGCCCCCGGGTCCCCTGACGCAAAAAAAAAAGAGAGAAAGGGAAGAGGGGGAGGGAGTGGAGGAAGAGAGAGAGAGGGGAGAGAGGACGAGGGGGTAGAGGGGATATAGGAGAGTTTTATGATAATAAGTTCGTTATAAACCCAACAAAATCAGTCAGAAAATCAATGAATATAATATGCACTGTGCAAACACCAAAATCCCACATAATTATAAAAACAGTAGTTAAGTCACGTCTGTAAAGCACATTCGCTGAGCCATTTTTAAGTCCCCGCGTACAGACAGGTCGGGGAAGATTTGGATTACCCTCTGGGTTGTCCAGGTCTACGGCCTAATTTGCTATACTGGGCCAACTGGGTCAGACCGGCTGTGCCTGTCCCGTTCCATGGCCTGGGCTTGCCTTGGTCATGGAGTTTCCCTTCTTGGGGTGAACAATATAAAAACACCAAAAAACAAACAAACATATTGGATATTCTACAAGCTTATGCTATTTACGGAATAAACCATATTTGTAAACCGTATTCGCTCATCTTCGACGTGTAAGATGTTATCTTAAAAATCTAACCTTACACGTTGTACGTGTTAGTCTTAACAGGAGAGTCTGCAGTCTTGTAGGTGCTTTGTAGAGTGGCTTTCTGGTTATGATCTCTAGGGTTTTATGATCAGACTGTAGGCTGACTTGTCTTCCATAGGTATACTGATGGAATCGTTCTTGTCCCCAAATCACTGCTAACAACTCAGTGGCGTAGCTAGGTGTTTTTTTCAGGGGGGGGGGGCAAGATTTCTAAAATTTTCGTAAAAGGTTGCCCCAAAAAATTTCCAAGTCAGTCACCTCGTGAATTTCACGTAGGTGGTGTGGGGTGGGGGGGGGGGGGGGGGGGGGATATTTGTTTTTCCTTAATCCATTTTATAACATGTTCCCATAGTTTTAATATGTTCGGGCATTCACAAAATAGGTGCAGTATGGTTTCTTTATTTAAAAAAAGCATACATTTGAGTCTTTCCGCCCTATCTTTTCCAAAAAAGAGTTTACGCTTAAAATTATATGAGTAAGGCGAAATTGGAACCATCTTAATTTTGTGTCAACGGTACATGAACGGTATAAGAAAAATAACCGACCATTTTTTCAAACCATAGGATATGTCTAATTTGGTTTCCCATTTATCTATACATTTTCGTTTGACCTCTTTAGACGAGATTAGAGAATCATACAACCTTCTCGAACCTTTGATGTCGAGCGTTATAAATTTGAAGTTATACGGCTTGAAAGGACGTTGAGCCTGTTTGTTATTGTTCTTTAGGTAGTGATTGCATGATTTTTTAGGGCATTTATAAGTGCCCCATATTCCATGAAATTTGTTCTAATTTTATATTTCCTTCGGAATTCGTCTAAAGAGAGAAAAGTACCATTTTCCTTGATCAGATCATTTACAAAATGAACCCCATTTTTTAACCCAATGATGGTAATATATTGTTTTTTTGCCAACCAGAATATTATCGTTATACCATAAGACACTTTCCATGAGTTCAATGTTGATTGTAGGTTGACGACTTTTAACAACCTTACTCCATGCCATAAAACGTCTTTCCAAAACAGATTTGGGATTTTTGACTGTTTAAAGAAATTTAATATATCAGAAGAACCCCCTACAATATCTAGTAGATTAATGTTTGCCAGTTTGTTAAAAAAGGTTAATCCACTCTAATTCCCCCGAATTAAAAAGTCTTCGGATCCATGTAGCTTTCAGGGCATAAATGTAAGATTGGATGTCCATCATCCGTAAGCCACCGTTTTCATATTCTGAATCATTTGATTTCTCGTTACCCTATCTACACCTTTCCAGATAAACTTGTTTGATAATCTGCTCAGTTCCTTGATAAATTCTTCAGGGGATCAGGTAAAAGTTGAGTTTGGATAACAGTACACGCTTAGAAATGGGTGTCAAATTTTGCTGGGTACAAAAGGATGTGTAATTTTCAACCCAATATTGTGCTAAACATCGATTTCGTAAAATAACTTTTAACACATGCAATAGTTTACTATTGAATTCCGAGTTTTACACTCTGGAAGTGTAGAAAAGTGCCCGTAATTGGGTAAAACATGATTTGATACCATTAAAGTGTAAAATTCATCGTAGTCTCGTGTCCAGACTCCATTTTACATGACAGAAAGCAGAAGGAGGCTACTGCGCGATGTAGTACAAAACTGCACAATGTTGAGCGAAAATCCCATGCGGTCCGTGACAAAAGTGTCAAGCACTAATTTGATGAAAACAGGCTGTAGCGACTATGTCCACTGTTGCTACACTGTAAGAGCGTTGGGTAAAAAGGCATGGATATTTGTTGGGTAAACTATATTTCCTCATTTGTTGGTAAATATTTAGCTAACAAATGGGCAACTTTTGGAGTTGGGTAAAATATGAAGTTACCCAATGTTGGTGAATTCTTGAAAACCAGAAGTTGGGTAAAATATTCCCAGTTGTTGGTTTCTTTCATTTCCTCATCAAACCACGTGATCAAATACCCAACAGTTGCATAATATTTACTCATTATTTGGGCAATTATCGAATTGCCCGCGAAAAGTATACAATTTTACCTGGATTTTGAAGTTTGCACACGACGGCACTATCAATATGGCGGACGACGAAATGAAAACCCTCTTCAGTTCGTGGGGCTTTGGGGACAATACTATCAGTATTATTTGAAGGTAAAGCAAATAATATATAATCAGTCGTGATGCTGTGGACGGTGGTGATGGAGTGAGTGAGATGTCGCTGGGCCTGTAAACTTGCACTCAATTCACTGAGCTGAGGCCACTATTCCTGCCTGACTGACAGTCGATCAGGATTGAGTGTAGGCTTGTACTTGTAGGCTTAGCGGTATCTTGTTCATTCCATTATCGCTGTCCACAGTGACTGTAAGTTTGCATAATTGCGATTGATTGTAAATTGTTTGCCTTACCTTCGATTCATCTGTTTACATGATATCCTTGATACAAGCTGTGTTCATTCACAACAGTTGATTTAATGATAAATTGCCCAACAGATGTTTAAAATAAAATGTTTTGAAACTTGCCCAACAATTGGGCAATAATAGTACCCAACATTTGTGTATTATATAAAGTTGCCCAGTAGTTGAGTATTTAACCCTAATAAGGTTACGCTTATGTTGGGTACATCAATTTTCCCCATTTGTTGGTTAGGTATTTTTTACCCAACTGTTGGTTAAAAGCATTACCCAACATGTGTTGGTTAAGTTTTACCCAATTGTAGGGTTGTTCATAGTTGAACCAACGTTGGGTAAAATGTTGGGCAATAAATTACCCAACACCGTCACAGTGTAGGACCATATACTAGGGTCAATAACTCGGCATTGTGTGGGTGCAGGGAAGTGTTTAATATGCATACATCGGTGTGCACTCAAGCTGATCTCGTAGCAACCAGTGTGGTGGCCTGAGCTCAGCGCACCATATTCTGGTCCGGTAAAGCGAGCCAAACACTGCTTGTTGTGATCGTATTAAAGGCGGCACCATATCGGCTATGTTACTTTGCAGTATCCAGCAATGGCGGACGACGGCATATCGGTCAGAAACTTCTAGTGGAGGAACAGGACTTGAGGACCTTATCCCGGCTTTTTGTAGGTAAAATGTGATATGATTTATACATTTATAGTCCTGTAGAATAAAACAATAGTCTTATGGGAGTGAAGTAGTGACAGATCTGGTCTGAGATCTAGGCCATATTTCCTATACCAATTGCGTATACAATAATCTTATAAGCATATTATATACGCATGTAGTACAGGACTATTACAGCTACTTCACTCCTAAGAATATAAATTGTCTTAAAATAACTATAACATGTATAAACATATCACAATTTCCAAATCCGGGATTAAGTCTTCAAGGCCTGCATCCCGCAAGAAAGCTTTGACCGTTGTCACCCGTAGCTTAAATGTGCAAAGAATGTGCATAATGCAGTGTAAAGTGTTACACAACAAAAGGGTAAATTGCCTACACAGCATTATTGGGTAAAGGAAATTTACCCAATTTATGTGTACCAAAATGACACAAGTGTTGGGTAAAACCTCTACACAACCCCGGTTGTGTAAAGTGTTACACATAATTGGGTCAAAATAGGGAACATGGTCGTTTTGGGGTAAACATTTACCCAACGATATTGTGTCAAAGTTTTAAACTTTGTTGGGTAAAATTTAGCTATTTGATGGGTAAAATGTTCACTATATGTTGTGTAAGACTCTACACAACCACTGTTGTGTACATTTTTACCCAACATACAACTATGTTCCCTTTTTACCATCGTACAGTGTAATATTTTACCCAACATTGCTTAATTTTTTCTAAGAGTGTAGAGATTTTGTTATTCTACCAAGTACTGAGAGGATTCTTCTTGACCATTGATAAATTAGTTTTCTTATAGATTCCATGACATGTTTATAATTCAAATTTACCATACTCTCAACATTAGTTGAGAATACAATTCCGAGAGCTTTAAAATTGTCCTCTGCATTTACTCCAGCCCATTTTACTAGGATTTCATTGCATATTGTATTTAGATCCAAACTGCTTGTGTTTTTTCAATGTTAACTTTAAGACCATATATTCCTGCGAACAAATCTAGCGTATTAAAAGCTGATCTCATGGATTTTGCAGAACCATCAAGGAAGAGAACGGTATCATCAGCATATTGAGAAAAACGATATTCCCTATCCGCTATTAAATCCCCTTATTATTTTTATTTTTACGAATCATTATTTTTACCGATGACTTCTGCGCAGAGTAAGAATTAATATGGACTCAGTCCATCATCTTGTCTGCAACCTCTTTCAATAAAAAATGATTCAGACAAAAATCGACCGATCCCAGCTTGAGTACGGATGAAAACTGGCAACAGAATCAGATACAATGCCAAGAGACGTCACTGGCGAAAAACAAAGTTGAACTTCTAGATGCACATAATCTGACTGTTCACCAATACCTCTATTCCAAATATTAAATGTTCAGTTTTCCGACTGAACCGTAAATGGATTACTGGTCATTTATATATTTTAGCACTATATTCAAAACTCAATAAACTATTAGTCCCTAAGATTTAACTATACTTTTACCGGTTTTGTCATAAAATACCTACTTACATAATTAAAAGGTCATAGCTTGTTATCCGTTATAAACTTGCTAAGTATCACACTACTGGGTTATTGTTGCATGGCGTAAATGTACCCGGCACTTTACACATCATTATGTGACAAGGGGAGGATGGGACAACTGGTCCAGTTAAGCATAATTTCATGATATAAAAGATTACTTCCTTATACACTAGCAACCAAAAGTATTAGGACAGTTGATTATGGTGTCAAAATCATCCCATATATTCAATTTGGAGTGTAATATTTCACTACGAGTTGAACAAATGTGTTGTTGAATCTCTTCTCATTGATAAATTCATGTTTCCTATAGCATCTGCTAATTCAATTCCATGGAATTAAAGAAAACATGTGCCCTCTTGAAATCCCCATACAAATGTCCCATTGGAAATAGCTCATGAATAATTTATCAACCTCATTATAGCCAATGTAATCCATATGGTGGGTAGTTTGACAAATTTGACTTCCTTTCAAAAACACCCTTCTAAATTGTTTGTCAATGGATTCACTGAAGTAAGACTAATCCCAATATTGTCACTAGTCTTTAATCTCTCACACATATTGACACCTGATCTCTTCATTCATCTTCAAAATAAGATATTTATGAGGCAAATTTAGTTTCATTTTGGCACCTTTACTTTCATATTCTAAATGGAAACCAGCCAGATTCTCTGTACTTTCTCATAGCACCCACATGACCTGGGCACACTACACAGGGCTATCATTTCATCATGACTTAAAGGGGCGTGTACATCTCAAGTGTTTGTCCTGGACAAAAATCACATGACTCCCTACGTATCTGAGTCTCCGTATTCCCATGTAATAATACCCATGGTGCAATAGATTTGCCGCAAATTTTAATCGACAAAACGTAATGTTGAAATTATTGTACGAACGAACTGTGTCTAGAATAGTTTCAAAAAGAAGTGCAATGCATAATAATGAAATCAGAATTACAATCTCCTTCAGCATATAATCAACTTTTGGGCGATAACCTTTGATAAAAACGCACAACAATCGAAATATAAAGCATTTTAGCCTCCGATTTCAGTGATATTCGTATTTTAAACTCTATGTAATTTTATTTTAAAACTATTTCATGTACAGTTTTCTTTAGCTCAAATGGTAGAGCGCTGGCTTCACAATCATGAGGTCAGTGGTTCGAATCTTGTAAATGCCTTTTTCTTTTTGTTATTACACTTTATTTTTAAAAAAATAACAGGATTGCTTATAATCGTTCGCTATATTTATTGAATGTTGAATGATGCTTTTTTCATTTGCAATTTCACTACGATAAAGAATGTCCTGTAAATATAATTGTGTTGATTGAACCATGAATGAACTATGGAGTCCCTAGCAAGTCTATAATGGACATGGTCTGCAAAGACCAATTGTTATGTAAATAAGACGCCAGTCGGCTTATGTCCTTGAATCGATTTTTTTAGTTCCTTCAACACAGATATTTGTAATTTGCTCCAATCTTCAAAAAAGAGAGTTGTATCTTCAAAATTACATTACGCAGTTCACGGCTTACGCGGCCTGGTATGGGCGACAGTATTGGCGTAGATTTGATACCGTGCTGAACTCATCATGCTCATCGCTGCAAGAGCGCAATTATAAAATGCTGTCCGCTGTCCTAAATCTCTCTCGTCTTGACTCCCGGTCTTGACCACATCATAACACAATATTTGATGCCACTACTGTGAGACTAAATAAGTGGGTATGCCGACTATAGTTTTATGTCAAAACTCAACATAATTACGTAACGGATGCGCCAAAAAGTGGCTCAATAAGTTGTAAAATAAGCTGAAACCATCTAAAAATGCTCATTTATTGTCTTGTTCATATAATTATACAAAGACCGTTTGAACCAATATATCTATCCATTAATATATCCATCTATCTATATATCTAAGCACGTTCTTTTGATACCCTTTTAAACTTCAGTGAAATAATTCAACAAGTTAATAAAAAAACCAATATCTGAGGCCCCATGGCCATATGAGCTAAAATGTTTGATCGCATAACTTAAAATAAGATACATTGATTCAACATGGTAAACACGTGGTGATAATTTTTCAGATTTCATTTTTTATATTCATGCGGCTTTTGCAAAAACAAATTGTCAACAAAACTTCAGTTTTATGCTAACATTAAATACATGAGACGTACTCCAAAGTGTTCAAAAACTTCAGTTGTATGCTAACACTAAATAAATGACACGTATTCAGAGAACATTTCAATATCAAATGCGCAAATTGTCCAATTTCCAATTTGGTGCATTTATTCATATACAGGCTGTCCCAAAATGATATAGTAGGCTGCGCCTACTCATCGATGCCCATCATTAAAATCAATGAGATTCAGGTCCAGGTTTTTTCATCATCTTTGACATAACCATTTCATTAAAATGTTACGATCATGAATATCGGACTTATTTCACCTCTTTGGCAAAGTACAAAAGGTGGGGGTGTGTGTGTTAACACTTTCCACGCGGCAGGCGTCTATGAACCGAACAAAATGTTTCAAAAATGTCAAAATGATTGAATTTTCATCACCATATTTGGAATCACCACAAGAAATGCATTAAAAAGTACAAATATACCTAGTATTGATTCACTAATTCTTGAGATTACTTGAAATTTCGGAAAGGCTTTTGAAACATCTGTTTTGTGTGGTAAAACTAAAATAGCCGCGTGGAAAGTGTTAAACTTGTTTGAAAGAAACATAAATAGTCTCTCAATGCCTTGTCTGCTAGTCCTTCTGTTATAAACTGTTGTTCGTTATGGTTGTTCAAATCATTAACATTCTTCAATTTGAAGAGTAAAAATGGATTGTCACACATCACTTAAGGGTGACGAACTTCTTAATGTGTTAGGGTGTACTTTGTTTTACTTTGATTTCATTGCAATATTGTAGATTCTTTACAGTGGGTGTGGTTTTGGATGTCACTGGACTGTGATTGGTATTTTTTGCTGATTTTCATCCGATACGCAATATATATTATGAGACAATGGTGTATAGTTTGGGGCGGGGCTTGATTCGTTTGAATAATGATACATTCAGTGCGCATGATCATTGCGTTAGCGTGCCCTACACAAAGTCGCCGGCGTATGCGTTGTGCGTGTAACCCAGCGTTGCCATATGAGCGTGTGCTAAAGAACGCAATTAATTCGAAGCGAGAAGTTGGTAAACAGCTCGATGGATTCGCCGATTTTATAAAGGGTAAAGTTGTTGTACGTTTAGAGAATAAAACATAGTTCTTAGCTGTTTTGCTATAGACGATGGTCTTATAGTGTATAGGCTGTACCATATTTGGAGTCGTGTATGATCGCCGCAGGCGGCAATACACGACGACACAAATATGGTACAGCCTATACATTATAAGACCATCGTCTATAGCAAAACAGCTAAGAACTATGTTTTATTCTCATTCTTATTTAGTTTATTAGTTATTTTGATCTTTTATCATAAAATAACGCAGTTTGTTAGATTTATTTTAAACAAACAACAACAAATTTCCCCCTTTATAAAATCGGCGAATCCAGCGAGCTGTTTTCCAACATCCTGCTTCAAATAAATCGCGTTCTTTAGCACACACGCACCTGTCATCGCTGCGTTATACCCACAACGCATACGGCGGCGGCTTTGTGTAGGGCACGCTAACGCGATAACGCGTTGATCATACGCGCTGAAGGTATTATTTTTCGAATGAATTAAACCCCGCCCCAAACTATACAACATTGTCTCATAATGCATGGGCGTGTCGGCTGAAAATCAGCCAAAAACCAATCAAATTGCCTGCTGACATCTCAAACCACACCCACTATATAAGAATGCTGTTTGATTATTATGTTTGTTGTTAAAATAAATCTAACAAACTGATTAAAGACCAAAATAACCAATAAACTAAATATGAATGAGAATCAAACATAGTTATTAGCTGTTTTGCTATATACGACTCCATGGTACAGCCTTTACATTATAAGACCATCGTATACAGTAAATAGTATTAGAACTATATTTTATTCTCTAAATACAAATCTGATGTTGGTTTGTATACAGGGTGAGTCAAAATATTCAGGTCCCGTGTTTAGAAAATCACGACAAATACTTTTGTTAAAAATTAGCCAATGTCTTCATTGCATATATGAGTACACTATACTCTGTTTGGCCATCTCGAGACAGTGACGTAACTGAACAGGCGCAGCTTTTACGCACGCGTGTGTATCTTCCGCCTTTCAACGCTCGTGTTTGTACGCCAGCGCCGCGAGTATGCGCGCGCGTTATGTGATGCAATTAGTAGAATACGCGGTTACGTCACTGTCTCGAGATGGCCAAACAGAGTATAGCTACTTCTTTATACTTGATGAAAGTGTTCCAAATATACCCCATTGTCCATTGTAGGCATTGTGAATACCAACACGCCATTGATTGACATTTCAAAATGCGTGGTGAGTTAAACTTTTGCATTCATAGAGGTACCTTAGAAAAGTGCACATATCTCCCGTTTGAAATGACCAATTTGAATTAAATGAAATTCAAGTTATAGCTGACAATGCGTTCGTACTGTGCATATTAATAAATTATATTATTTTTATGCATATTAGCTGGTTTAAAATATCGGTTGGGCCGCTGATACTAGGGGAGAGCCTTGCTTTTATTTTAAAATAGGATTGCGTACAAGTAGCGTATAGTCAGTGTCATAATGCTATGGTCAACTCCATTCTATGCGTGCGAACTTGTGTGCATTCGTATGTGCGTAAACCCAGAGGTGCGTACCGGTCAAAAATGACCGCGCGTCAATCGTGATATCGTCACGCACGTTAGTTAGCACATTTCAGGCATCTGGACGCAGCTCCGCGAACAACGACGAAACATGCTCGTGTGAAATAGCTTGAATTTAGTAATATGTCATTATACCATTATGACAGTGATTATAGACAAGCTAGCAGTTAGCATTTGCGCAAACGCGACACGCGACGCGTTACCACGGTATGATTACGCGGCAGTACGCGCAACGCACAATGTTGTTCAATTCTAGTGGCATTTATGAGCCAAATCTGAGAGGTTATTTGCTGTTTTTGGAGCAAATTGTTATCCAATTTCACTGGAATAAACTTTAACACACCGTTATTTCCTCGATATTGCATGCAAATTATGCGCCACTTTGATCAAAACTAACGGAGACATAAGGATAACAAACACACACAACCCCACACAGATTTATAGTAAGATGCTCGCAGCAGCAATGAACATGATGAATTCAGCACTCGGTCAGTGGCGTACCCAGCTTTTGGAAACTGGGGGGGGGGAGGCATAGTTACGAAAGTCATGATGTACCGACAAACAAATCGCAAAAATGACTCAATTTTCTTCTTCTCGTCAGTAGCTGAAATATTGAAAAGTGGGGGGTAGCGATGACATTGTCAACAATAGCTGAAAAAATCGCCTGGTAGATATCGCAAATATACCCAGTCAGAAGTCAAGGCATGAAAATACCGTCTATTTTGTTCGCCCCGGCCGCCAGTGAAGTGAGATTTCAAAAAAACCCAAATAGAAATCGGATCATTTACAACTCGCGATTGTGAAGGATTGCCTCCATCAATTTTGATCATCTTAGGCTCATTTTGAAGGGGAAGTCCTATTTATGTATAAGATGTCATTTCCGATTTAATAAAAAAAATGTTACTATTTTTGAGTCGATAAAGATGCATTTTCAATGCGATCTTAAACATCGTATTTTTGATGATTTTTAGACGTCATAGCAAAAACTTTATGCACAAGAAATGTTCCTAACGTATTAAACTTGATCAAAAATATGTTTATTTGTAATACATTTTTGGACAGGGGTCAGGGCCACGACTTTTATTCACCTACGGTAAAATTATACGCCATTTTCCAACACACAGAGACTAAATCATTTTTTTTCTAACAAAAGGTATTCAGCCGGATTCGAACCGAGGACTAGTCCATATTCGTAACCGCTCGGCCATAACTACTTTATACTGACGTGTCTATGTGTTCTCTATAATAATGAACTAGTGGTGAACTATTGAGTATTCGACGAAATTTTAGCCAAATTGAACCCAGTTTCTAAATTGTATTTTAAATGTGAAAACGGTGTCGCTGCAAGCTAGGTTTGGATTCAATGTAAAGAGCAATAAATTGATGATCGTGGAAGGTTATTAATTTAAAGCTTTTAATGAGAGGGGTCAGGGCCACGGGAAATATACCTTATTTTTTCAGTAATGACAAAAAAATCTTCTTCAGAAAAAGGCATTTTCAAGCAGAAACGTCCCTGCAAACATGACTTTAGCATATAAAAATAATGGATTAATATTTTATTGCTCCCCTTACTGAAAAATCCCCCTAGTCACATGACGTTGAACCACATTTAAATGCCTTAATGTTGTCATTGTATAAGGCTGACATTTTGGCATATTGAATTGCACGAGATCGACATCCTCTTTTCAAGGGAAAACAAATTCTCTTCGTATACAATAGACTCACTCAACGTTGGCATCTGACTGTACCGACGGAAGCTCAAGTTTACCGACGGGGATATTTCAGGGGGGGGGGCACCGGCCCCTGGACCCCTGGGTTCGCCACTGAGCACGGTATCAAATCCACGCCAAAATACAGTCGCTCACACCACGCCGTGAAAGCTGTGAACCGCGTAACGTATTTTTGAAGATACAACTCTCTTTTTTTGAAGTTTGGAGCAAATCAGCAAATACAAATATCGGTCGTATAGGAAATAAGAAAATCGATTCAAGGACATATTAGCCGATTGGCTTCTTATTTACATAACAATTGGCCTTCGCAAATCATGTTCATTGATAGACTAGCTAGGGTCTCCATAGTTCAATCGAATGGAATAGTCAACACAATATATTTATAGGATATTCTTTATCGCAGCGAAATTGCAAAAGAAGAAAAAGGTATCATTCAACATTCAATAAATATTGCGAACGATATGCAATCCTGTCAATTTCTAAAAATAAAGTGTAAATAACAAACAGAAAAAAGTATAACAATCCTAGGATTCGAACCACTGACCTCATGATTATGAAGCCGGCGCTTTGCCGACTGAGCTAATGAAGACTATACATAGATATTCAGAAAATAAAATTACATAAAGTTCAAAATACGAATATCACATGAATCGGGGCAAAAATGCGGGCTAAAATGCTTTATATTTCGATTGTTGTGCGTTTTTAACATAGGGTTATCGCCCAAAAGTTGATTATATGCTGAAGGAGATTGTAATTCTGATTTCATTATAATACATAACACTACTTTTCGAAACGATTCTCGACACCTTAGTATTTCGTTCGTACATGAAATTTTGGCCATTACGTTTTGTCGATTGAAATTCGGCGCGGCAAATCTATTGCACCATGGGTATTATTACATGGAAACACGGAGACTCAGATACGTAGGGAGTCATGTGATTTTTGTCCAGGACAAACACTTGAGATGTACACGCCCCTTTAAGAATTGTTGTCAAGCTATTTGACTCAAATTAACTAAATATACATGTATCGATGCAAAAAACCTTAATCACTGAAATATTGTTACAAATGTTTTCCTTTTAAATAATAATGTCTTAAGTAGGAATATCATCCCAAATTTATTATAACAACATTTTAAGAACTGTCCATTCATTTAATAACCCTAGAATACCAAAACCTAACACAGTAGTTCAATAGATTCCCAGTGTTTTCTCTCAATTTACAGCTTGCAAAGTGTCCTAATACTTTTGGTTGCTAGTGTAGCATAGAAAGCAAAACACACAGGTATGGTATATGGCTCGATGGCTCATTCACAAGAGGTTTATTCAACTCTTGTAACATTGCATTAATTACCAAACATTGATACATTTGATACTGGCAATCTTAATTACAATTTTAATACAAGTCAAGATGCTTAATTCAATATTTTTTGATACAAGTATAAGGGAAACTATCATCATCAATATTGGCTAGACTAGACGCCTTCCTTACAAATCCTGAAACCTTATGACATTGATCTGTCAGACACAGTTAGGAAATCACCAATTTGACTATGGATAAATTGAACTGCCTAAACCCCACCCTTTAGAGGGATACTCAGAAAGATGACTAAATTAGTTGAATTATTCCTATAGATATAACTTCCAGTAAACCTTGATCGCTTGCCAATGTTACTGGTGTTTCAGGGTCTATACATATTGTAGTGAACTGCCTACAACCATATGAATTCTGAACAACAAATTAATTGTGGGTCTAGTGAACTACCATACGACCCCTTACCCATAGAGAGGCCCTCATTGAGTTAAATCAATTCGCTGACCTGATTCACAGAAATATGATGTACCTGAAATTCAATTTGTCTGACCTTTAATTTATGAAAATGGAGATACAATGCATGGTATGAATTCATTGAATCGTAAAATTACCGCACACAAGTCTTCTATGAAGGCTTGATAATTGCCGGTCCCCTTTTAAAGAAAATAAATAAATAAAAGGGAGGAAAATGAAAAGTACTGGAGATTAAATAATTCCATAATAGATGCTTAACTCAACCGCAGATGAGTGAATAAGAACAGTTCAAGTTGTTGTTTACTGACAATAACTGCGCACATCCTTGTGTGTTGAGATTAACTTGTAGAATTGATTTAAATATTGGAACTACTAGGTTTTGGGTACACAAATTCATCAGGATTGCTGTTGAGAAAGATCAGTGCATCTTTCAAGATTCCCGCAGTCCGAGCACCTGGGATGCCGCTCCAAAAGACCCATCCTCCGTCTTTCATTTGCGTTTGGTATTATCCGGCCTAATTTATAATGGAGTCGCCAACAAACCAAGTTCTGACAGGTCCTGTAACACATGCAAAAATAAACAAAAGCAGAAGCCAAGCAAAACAAAAGGAGAGAGAGAAACAAAAGGAGCATGCAAAAAGAGAGACAATGGGAAAAGGATAGTATGTGGCATGTACAGGATACGGTATGTAAAGTTTTACTGCTGATGAGTGCCAGTGACCCATGGTGTTTGTTTGGGGTGTTGGGGTGTGTGGGTGTGGTTTTTTTGTGTGTTTTAGTTGTTGTTGTGGTTAGGTTTTTGGGGGAGGGGGTGTTTTTTATCATTAATGTTTGTATCATGTCCATTGGAATGCCGCTTATGGCTGCACCGATCCTGAAAAGAGGAGAAATCGTAGTCGGCAAATAATGCACCACGATTTAAAAACATGGCAATAAAATCAAAATGACATGTGTATCAAGTTGTACAGGTTCCCTTACAAACATGCAGTTTTGAGCATTGAGTTTGACAATCTAATTGCTGATCATTAGTGGATTCATCAATATCACTGGGGAGGACTGTGTTTCTTCTCTCCAGATTTGGATATAAGACGGGTAAAAGCCGGTTTGCTTAATAAAAACACGCTGACTGTGCATTGTTTGCCAACTACGATTTCTCCTCTTGATCCTGAAGCTGTGGGAGCTGAAATTGTCCGGTGAAATACCCATACAGCGTGTTTTTATTAAGCAAACCGGCTTTTACCCGTCTTATAAAAAGCAGGATAAAAGCCGGTTGCTCGTGTGAGAGACGTGTTTTTATTGCAGTACGATAAACAAACTTGCCGGCTGCCGCTGACCTCATTATAATAAATGCCAGTGAAAGGTCGTAAGCAGGTCACTCGCGATGCATTGTGGTATTGACAGTAGCAAAATGGCGTCTGCCGTACGACATTTACAGTGCGCTAGTCTGACTATACCCATTTCCGCTTACCATCGGCAAACGCGCTGAGCTGGAACCGTGCGTGTTTATACTGACGAAAGACTGCTTTTCCTAACCGGTTTCAACCGCTATTATCCTTGGTTTCGAAGGATAAAAGGCATCTAAAATCCAGAGAAAAAAACCGGTATGAGCGGGCAAATGCCGGTGGTGGTGTGTTTTTATTGGGGGATTTTGATCCGTTAGCAGTCATATGCCTGCTTTTTTTCTTCAGTAAAAACACGCTGATAGTTGACAGCCCATCTTTCAGAATGCAACCAAATTGGTACCTTTTTAGTTTAGTTTTATTTTAAGTACATGAGGCCATCGACCCAAATCAGGTAGGTGTTAAATAGAAAGGAGAGTGCACGAAGAGGCAATCTATTGTCCGCACGTGCGTTATGCCCATTAGTTATCAATACCCGGAATTAGCATTAAGTTAATCCGTTAGATGATGATCGATCGCCGAGACTCGAACCAAATGGACATTTTACTGACCCACAAGACATTGCTTTAGCGACACCTACATCAAAACCTAGTGCCGCACACATTAATGTTATCCACAGACAGAAGTACTTCCGGTACTTTTTTCCGAAATTGTCACACATTTTTTAGGCCTTAACAAAATTACATGCAATTGATGCGGAAAATAGTCTACTTTAATTTGCTTTATGTTATAATGTCCGCACTTATCCGCGTAAAAATATGATAATAGTATGAAAAATAAGTGTTTTATACTTATAAATTGTGGGGAATTGCCGAAAATGTCGTAACTTTCGCTATAATCGTCCAATTTTGATCGCGTTTTTGCTGTCATAACTCGTAACTTAGCAAGGAATTAGATACTGGCGAAATCTATTTACTGGCCGGAATTACGACACGAAGAAATGTTCTCGAACATGTTTCTCCGCTAAAGGTCACAACCGGTCGTTTTCAAAACAGGTCCCTAGTACGATCAAGTAGAGTGATGCGCGGTCGACTGTGACAGAAACTCGTAACGCAGGCTTCTAATGAATAGGATGCTTGGAGTGGTAGGGCCTTTCATGGTAACTGACTGGTACAAAAGCGTAATCGGATAAGTGGTACTTCAGAGGGTGCTCGAATTGGATTTAAAATGTCGTGCACACTCCTTTCTATTTAACACCTCCCTGGTATAACAACGATTTATCACCCATTCATGAATCTGACACTCTGGGAAAAAGCATTGTAAACATAAAAAGCAAGTGATTTAATTGTGCGTGGATAGTTTGAACGCATGAATTGAATTTATTGCGATTAGGATTAACAGTGTAGCGGGTTGGCAGATGTATTCGTAGATCAACATAAAAAGGACACATTAGGACAAAGTGGTATTCGTCTTTGATCTCACCTGAATTACACAAAGGGCAAACACGATTACGTAATTCAATGTTATATACGACCCGATTCAATCAATAGTGAATGATTGGAACACCTTAATCTACTCAACTCGTGTTCGAACACTGACCCTAATTGCCATGCTTATTGGACCATAACAGGCACGCTTTTTGAGTCACGTGAAAATCAAAACTTGTTTCTAGTAGCCTGAAGTATCCCCTTACTCATATCCCTCACCTTATGCATATTCCCCACCGATCAATGTTGCGAGGCCCTGTGCTGATGGTGGGCAAATTGTGGGATTCAACATTGATCAGGGGGGAAGGGGGAATACTTTACATTACACCTACAAAGTGTTCGAACACTTTTTTCTAACATTGTAGTTAGGGGGTTACCACCGACATGGATAACACAGTTATTGGATTATTGGATTGATTAGCTTATGAATATAAGAAAGGGCTGATACATGTGTTAATAGCTTTAGAGGGACAACAAATGCAATTGTAACTGCCTAATGTTTTGCAAATTGATAGAATTGTTGCGGTTTTTGGGAGTGAATTCCTACCCATTACCCGCTACTGCACGTGTTGGAGCTGTGATCTTCTTTACCACAGGTTGAGCAGTGGCGTACCCAGGGGGGGTCCAGGGACCATGCGATTTGTTTGGCTAGTTATGCTGACAACTTCATCGCTACCTGGGACTGAAAATTATCAACCCTTTGGTCCGAGAAAGCACCCATTTAAACAAATCCCCTTTGCAAATTTTTACCTTTAGAACTTGAGGTACCTCCACACCAAGGGGAGAACAGTTGGCAGTTAAAGAGTTACGACTGGTATTGTACGAGTTTTGATGCGAGATATTGATATTTCTTAACATTGATTATATGTTATATGTAAACAGTTACATGGGTGATATTTTCATAGCAATTCGATAAATATTTACACAAGCTTTAATCTTTTATATCATAAAATATGCTTAACTGGACCAGTTGCCCCATCCTCCCCTAATCACATAATGATGGTAAAAAGTTCCGGGTACATTTACGCCATGCAACAGTAAACCAGTAGTGTGATACTTAGCAAGTTTATAACGGACTAGCGGGTAACGCTCGCTTCGCTCGCGACCCGCTAGAGGGTCAAGCAAACCAGCGGTACTCGGCTTGTTTGAGAGAATCAAAAACCAAAAACTAAGTAAGACTTTTTTGGTTCTTTCGACTCAGGCCCAACTATTATTTATTTCATATTACAAACGTGCATGCGCACATCTAAATAAAAAATAAATTGAAGGCATTACTAGTATTTATTTAGTTTCTATCCACGGATACTTAATACAAAAAATGAAATGAATTAGATAAAAATATAAGTATTAAATAAAAAAAACCATTGTTTTCTGTCAAAACTCTGAAAGTGGATATAAGAGGTTTAGGAAATAAACTCTTCATTTATGAGACATAGAATTTTGGATTTACATCTAGTGAGAAAAGACGCAATATTATTTCTGTCTAATGTCAATATTTATTAAAATACATAGAAATATGAAATGTTTTACATACTGTTGAAATGTTGTGATAAGACTATCCTGGTAATGGTCTTTTGAGGGTCTAAGTAATAGTTTTACAGTGGAGACCTAAATTAATCAGCTGCGTGGGAGAAGCAATTGGAGGCGGAAGGTCTTGTGGGGTGAAATTTATAAAATGCTTATAGAACATATAAATTTGTCCTTTTTATATATGGGTAAGTTAAGCTATTTAATATGAAATGATTTTCATCCAAATTAGGGTATTTAAAAAATTGACCTGTGTATATAAACATTAGGGGAAAGTTGATGTGTTTGCCTTTCCAAAATTATTAAGCGTTCTATATAAAATCATTGATTTCATGGTCATTATGACAGCCTATAAAGTATGGGTCTGTTTTCTATTTAAAATGTATAACATCCCATTTATATGAAAGACATAATAATAATATCGGTTTTCTGGCTTTAAGGCACTTTACCACTGATGTACGTGTCATAGGCCTATAGGTTTCAATGCGTATTTCTATAACAATCCAGGCCCTATGGTCCGTTTAGTATTTAAAGCACTGACACCATGCATTTCTCCTCACTCCCCTTAAATCCACGTTTAATATCCGGGATGAGGGCCCAGTGTTGTATCTATGAGACGTGCATTGGATGATTGGCCAGGGGGGCTGTCAGTAGGTGGATACCAAATACACAATCTACGTTATGCCGATGACACCACCCTGTTTGCAACAAATATGGAAGACATGGCGGAACTCCTGAAGAAAGTCAAGGTGGAGAGTGAGCAGCTTGGCTTACGTCTAAATGTCAGCAAGACCAAGATCATGTCCATAGGCACAGATGGTGTTGGAGAGCCTCTCATAATTGATGGTAATGAGGTGGAATTGGTCTCAAAATTCAACTTTCTTGGATCCCTAATCACCAAAGAGGGTGGTTGCAGCCAAGAGATTAGACACCGTTTAGCAATGGCTAGATCAGCAATGATCAACCTAAGTAAGATCTGGGCTGACAGAGGAATAACCAGAGCAACAAAACCCAGGCTTGTCCAAGCCCTTGTATTTCCAATTGCCATGTATGCGTGTGAGACGTGGACCCTAACCAAAGCTGACAAAAACAGAATAGCTGCTTTCGAGATGTGGTGTTGGAGGCGTATGCTTCGTATCGTATGGACAATGAGAAGGACCAATGCCAGTATTATTGAAGAAATAGGGGTGTCTAAACGACTTCTTCGTGCTATCAACACCCAAATGCTGAGCTACTTCGGCCATATCTCACGTCGCAAGGGTAATAACCTGGAGAAGATGATTGAAGGGAAGCGCAAGAGAGGCAGACCTCGTTCCCGGTGGATTGACCAAATAAAGTTGATTACTGGACACCCGCTCCGTGATTGTTACTCCTTTGCTGAAAATCGTTATTTGTGGCGTAGTTTCTGTAAGGTCACGAGCTGTCAGTCATGACAGGACCGAACCAACCAACCATACTATGATATAAGGACAGACTATCGTCAAGTATTATATATTATTGTCTATGACTATCTCTTTACCTTCGATTCAAACTATATACGTACGGTTCAAGTGAGCAGTGTTGCTATAAATGGTGAGCCAAAAGGTGCCCACTAAACTTTATAATTGACATGATCCACCCGTCTCGCATCACGAAAAATGACGCCCAGTCATGCGCCTGTGGCATAAGCTTGGCAACATCGTAAACCCTGGTTCGGGGTCTACTTCCGGTCTAAAATACAAATTCACGTTTCGTAAAAACTATAAAACTAAGCAATAAATGAAAGGATATTCTTGATCCCCCCTTTTATGGTGATTTTTTTCTTCTTGATCCCCACCTCTGGTTATTAAGTTACAGAGCATTATATTAGATTCGACCGTGCACGAAGCATGTAATTTTAAAAATGTGGGTTTCTTTGTGCGTAAGTGTTGAAAATGTGTATCCTATTTAGAGTGCGCGAAGCGCCAAAAATATTGGACTTTTTGTTTGATCTCTGGTTTGATCCCCCTATTAAGTACCAATTTTTTTTGTGATCCCCCTTTTGGAGGATTTTTTTCTGATCCCCCCTGAGCGCAAGCGATATTGTGACGTGTAATTTATGCCATCGGGTGTACCTTACGTGATTTGTAATATAGATAACAAGCTATGACCTTTTAATTATGTAATGTCAAACCGGTAAAGGTATAGTTAAATCTTAGGGACTTATAGTTAATTGAGTTTTGAATATAGTGCTAAAATATATAAATGACCAGTAATCCATTTACGGTTCAGTCAGAAAACTGAACATTTAATATTTGGAATAGAGGTATTGGTGAACAGTCAGAACATGATTACAATATGAGCGTGTTTCTGCTGGGACACTGCAAAAAGATATTGGTAATAAACGCTAAGTTTCAATCGGTCAGTTTGTAATCCCCCCTGTTTCTGCTCGCGAAAAGTTACCGGTCAGTTTATCGATCCTAGTCGATGGACCACCACATTTGATCTTATGTGAAACCAAACAATGCAACCGCACCTGAAAAAGATTGCTTCACAATAATATGTATAACCCAGCGTGACATGGTTCACGGCGCAAACCGCTAAGAATCACCTTTCTGTTTCTGCTGGGTAATATTGCCGATTATTGCTGGTTCCAAACCTGCTTTGTGAAGGTGTTTGGGATTACCAAAAATACCGATTATTGCCCGGTTCTGCCTGTTTCTACTGGGCAAACTTAGCGTTTATTACCGGTAACTTGCCCAGCAGAAACACGCTCTATGTGGTAAAAAGTGATGATAAAGTACCTTTTAAATATTAAAGTGAATGGGTTTTTCCCTGGACACGTTGTATATCATAAATACCTCTGTTTCCAACAATTAAACATGTGTTGACGATAACAAACGTACTACTCTTTGGATTGAAAGGGTAACCGTTTATTTGCGGATGGCGAGGTTTTCCAGTAATCACCAAAAATAGCCAAATATGGTTTTCTCTTTTTTCGGCTCTGTGAACAATTACATTTTTCTAAATGAAAAAACATAAAAATCTCAATTTGTGTAGAAGAAAAAGGAAAAATTTAAAGATCTGATAATATCGGCTTTGCCGTTTCCGTGGTAGTAAGAGAAGTGCACTTACACTTGATAAAGTTACAACAATAAATTCATATATCGTAGCATGAAGGGTTAAAAGGATAGAACCAGATTCATCACTAAAGAGATAGTGTGTGATGGAGCCGCTGAACCATTACATACCAAAATGATCACCATAATATCCATTTAGGTATGCTTTATTTAATATTGAGGGTAATACATTTCACCGCCCTCATTTGATATACAATTTATACACATTGTTAAATAGATACAAAGGAGTTACATAATGGGAATAATATACAATTTTTTAGAACAAATTGGTAATACGTGATTTAAATTTACTTAGTGATACTCTTAACTCAATACTTGGTCAATTTGATTATTAATCATCCAAATTTAGAATTGATTTCACAATTGTCAAAATAATCTTCCTTTTAACTTTTTATGTTATGACAGTCTTGTTTTGTATTTACATTAAGTTGCGTTACTAGCGTTAATTTCCATTTAATTACAACATTCTGTTATGGTCCGTATGTGATCAGTCAAACTCAAAAGAACATATGTCATCTTATAGTTAGTCTTAGATTCTTGAATGTGCTTAACACCTGTTATAACCTCATATGGAATAGTGGGTTTTTTAAATATTTTATTGTGTATTATTATCCGTTCACATAATTGCCACGTTTCACATCATATTGAATAGTTAACAAATGTATGCAACTTTCATTTAATTTTGTTTCTGATTACCACGGCTACGGCTAAGTATAATACAAGGGACCTTATTCATAATTTGCCCTTCCTGTCATTTATGGGGTAAAACTTAGATATGACCTTGCCAATTATTTTTCAACAATTTGACATTTCCGCACACAAAAAGATTGTTGTTGAATATTCACTTAAAATCATCGACATTTTGAAGAAAACAAAAAAAGCAATAAACATCCGACCGACCGTTACGCGATATCGATATTTACCCCATCAACGGCAGGAAGGCGCCAATTATTTAAAGCCTCTTGTAATTATGATATTTTTACTCTATATGAATAACACTATGTTCGGGCTTGAGTCTTATTTACCGATATCGTCACCATCAAAATATCTATCCGTAATGCATGGTTCTATCAGACAATATTTCATGAGTCACACTCCGTTAAAGGGGCACTAAGAGATGTGTTGGAGGCTGCACCCTCAATTATGATAAAAACTGGGATTAGTATATTTTTATAATTGTATTACATGTATGAACTTACACCTATAAGGATTAAGAAAAATCAGCCCTCTTTGTACAAGAAAACGTCGATTCAAAAATACTCGTAGAGCCGCAACGAGCATTTTACGTCCGTCAGTATCCCCCTGTAGTACGCGTGATACATAACGCGAACCATATTTGCATAGAGGGCGTTTTTCAATAAATAGCGATGATATTGTTTTAATCAAGTTTTGCTGTGTTTTTGTTAGTAGAAACAACAATAATGGCAATTTTTAATGTTCATCTTGAATTCTGAAGTAAATTTTTAAACATTTGAAATTGTCAACACCACTTAATGTCCCTTTAAGCTTAGACGTAGGCTATAATAGAATTTACTTACTTTGTAAATCACTAACTTATTTTTTCACGAAAACTAAATATGTCTTGGCTATCACATATTATAGCGATATTGACCATAACATCGCTGAGATCTTACGGATATAAGTAGACAGCTTGAAAACACAAATTACATCGTTCATCCTGCATACCTGATTTTCTTGACCGCCATACTACGGACTGGCCAGCTCGCTCCCCAGATCGTACACCGTTAAACCTTTTCTATTGAAGTCTCAAGTCTTTCAGACACCATCGACTAATCCCCAAGATCTGAGGAACCGTATCCTCAACGCTGTTCAGGGAATAAGGCGCACACAAATAACACGTCGTGCAGTACTTCACAACTTGAAAAAGGACAGCATTTTGAGTGTCGAGCAACACCATAATATCACCTTCAAAACATACTAACAATGAATGATTAATACAGGACAAAGTCCACCTTCACTGAACTACTTCATTTTTTTATTTTTTTAAATAATACTGAAACGTTTCATTTATTACATTAAAAAGATAATTTGCATACAGCCTATTTTAATTTGGATTTTAAAACAGCGTCATCAATTATCAGCCAATGTATTGCCAGATTTGCTCAATATGGATAATTAGATAGCCAAGACATCTTTAACATGACATTTACTTCTCAGAATGATGAGTTCGATTCCAGTCATTTAAGTAAAGTTATTAAAGATTTTTAGTTAATATTGACAATCAGGTATTCAGGATAAACGACGTAACTTGTGTTTTCAGGTCGTCTACTTATATCCGGAATATCTCAGTGAATTTATTGTCAGCCAAGACATAACCGAACAATGTTATCATTTTTTAAACTTGTTTTCTTCACTTTTTGAAAGACTTTTTTTCAAAGAACATTAGATTAGGTTTAACACATTTAGAAATTCGTCCCTAGGTTAGTGTATTTGCATCATAATCAAGCGATTTGGGCATTTTTTACTCAAAATTATTTTCTTAGCTTTGTTTAAAATAAATGGGGCAAAAAAGTGAATTTTGTTATTTTCTCATAAAATCAACATTTTGGTCAAAATTGACGCCAAATTTAAATTCTCTGATCCATTTCACCAAAAATAATATATACTTTTATATGCATTTAATTAATAATAATCACAACACTCACAAAATTAATAAAAATTAAATCAAAAACTTCCTTGGGCGATACGGATCTCGACAAAAGGTGTTACGGGTTCTGGGTGTTTTGAGGGGGAAAGAAGTGGATCAGGCCATTACTGAGAAAGTCAGCCGACCTGGTTGACGAAACCGTCCATAATCTCAATTTAATTTGTGCGTATATCCTAGATAACTTTCAATTTAATGGATTTGGTTAAATATTGTTTTTCTGCATGAATCTTGTTTTTTTAATACTTTTAGTACTAGTATATGAATATTAAAATCAATACACATCGTTACAGAGAGATCATGACGCAAAGTGTCACTGGTTTAACAATGATCATTGTATAATTATTTTGTGCCTCACATCTCTGCAGTGAAATCGTTTGTTGACTATTTTATCGGCTTTTTTCTTCCGATACTTAGAAACAATTTCAGCAAGAGTGTACAAATATGGGTTAATTGCAGAATTTATTGGTAACACAAAAGTTACTGACCATGCATAAACAGAGGGGGGTAATGTTATGACCTTCATTTGAACCAGAATTCCAAGGACAATGATGGGAGACCAGCAAATGAAGTCTGTAGCAACTATGGCAGTTACCCTAACAGTTAGTTTGACCTGTTCATGCATATCTGGAGTGCGTCCAGACTTCCTTGCTGAAATCATAACGACCCTCACTATCTCTATATAACAACCAAGTATTATAAGGTAACACATACAATTGAGACCCAGGAACAGTGCTGTGGAAAAGTATAATCCATTAACGAGCCCTTCAAACTCTGTAGTAAATGTAACCAATTGAAATACAAATGTTGTATCTTCTGGCTTGACAATCGTTATGTTTTGTTCAAGTGAGTATGTTTTAGTTAAAGCTAATGGGAGACCTATACACACATGAGAGTTATCATGAAATTTTAAATTGTCCCCAGCTAAAATTGATGGTATAATGCCTAATGCTAACGCAAAAACCCATAGAAGTATAGCAGTCATATGTGTTGACTTTTTACCTAATTTGTTAATGGAGTATGGAAACTTAATACTAATAAACCTATCTATGCTTACTAATGTGACAAAGAATACTGAGGCTTCACTCGACGTTATAGATAATGAACCAGCGATTCTGCAGGTTATGCCAGATCTCCAGGTTTCAGAATTCATGGGAAAGTAATTACCGTAGTAGATATCAGCACATGCTAAGATTAACATGTATATACCCATAAGTGAATCTGACATCGCTAGATTTCCGAGTAATATATCCTGTACTTTATATTTATGTGTATTTTTCTTTCTCCAAGCCAAAACAAATAGGTTTCCACAAAGTGCATTAATACCAATGATCCACATCACAGCAACTAAAGCCCTGTCTGATAATAGTCTATCACATGTAAGATATGGAGATCTATCGTCCGAGGCACTACATTTCACACCAACTGGAACATAACATTCACATACCTCATGTTGACTCACATACAATCCTGAGTAACTAGTTATACCATGAAAGGTATCAATAGTCACGTCTGACAATGTATTGTTTCTCAGATTAAGATTTTTTAACCGAATCAAGTGTTTAATATCAGGAATGCCTTCCAATTTATTAACTGATAAGTCTATGAAAGAAACATCGACTGTATCCTTAAATATATCAACATTAAGATTTGAAAGTTTATTATCTTTCAAAAAGAGAAAGTGCAGATTGGATAACCCTCTTAAAACGTTTGTTTCTAATCGTTGTAATTTATTTTTACCCACGGATAGATATTCTAGATTACTTAGCCCATTAAATGTACCATCAGACAGTGTGATCAACATGTTTTCATTTAAGAGAAGGACTTTCAGGCTATTCAAATCATGAAATAAGTGAGCACTTAATGTTGTCAGTTGGTTATCATACAGGTACAATTCTTGCATAACACTGAGTCCTGAAAACAACCCTTCTGGCAATGTAATCAAATTATTTTCACTCAGGGAAAGAAGTACAACTTTATTCAACCCATCAAATGTAGTTGCATTCAATTGGACAAATTCGTTTTCATTTAGTTTTACTCTATCCAAGTTTGTCAACCCCCGAAACAACCCATCGGGCAGTTGGATCAAGCTATTGCGATACATGTACAGACTACTCAAGCTTTGTAGTTCCCTAAACTGCCCGATTGACAGTTGTGTTAGGTTATTATCATACAAGTAAAGTCTATCCAGGTTTATCAATCCGTCAAACAACATATCGAGCAGTATTGTGATGAAGTTTTCATACAAGTACAATCTATCCAAATGTTCTAACCCCCTAAACAATCCTACAGGGAGCGTTGTCAAGTTATTGCCATACAAGTATAGTCTTTCCAGGTTTATTAATCCGTCAAACAACCCATCGGGCAGTTGGATCAAGCTATTGTGATACATGTACGGACTACTCAAGCTTTGTAGTTCCCTAAACTGCCCGATTGACAGTTGTGTTAAGTTATTATCATACAAGTAAAGCCTATCCAAGTTTATCAATCCGTCAAACAACCTATCGGGCAGTATTGTGATGAAATTTTCATACAAGTTCAATCTATCCAAATGTTCTAACCCCCTAAACAATCCTACAGGGAGCGTTGTCAAGCTATTGCGATGCAAGTATAGTATTTCGAGGTTTACTAATCCGTCAAACAACTTATCGGGCAGTATTGTGATGAAGTTTTCATAAAAGTACAATATATCCAAATGTTCTAACCCCCTAATCAATCCGACAGGGAGCGTTGTCAAGTTATTGCGATGCAAGTATAGTTTATTAATCCGTCAAACAACTTATCGGGCAGTATTGTGATGAAGTTTTCGTACAAGTACAATATATCCAAATGTTCTAACCCCCTAAACAATCCTACAGGGAGCGTTGTCAATTTATTGAGATGCAAGTATAGTATTTCCAGGTTTATTAATCCGTCAAACAACCTATCGGGCAGTATTGTGATGAAGTTTTCGTCTAAGTACAATCTATCTAAATGTTCTAACCCCCTAAACAATCCTACAGGGAGCGTTGTCAATTTATTGAGATGCAAGTATAGTATTTCCAGGTTTATTAATCCGTCAAACAACCTATCGGGCAGTATTGTGATGAAGTTTTCGTCTAAGTACAATCTATCCAAATGTTCTAACCCCCTAAACAATCCTACAGGGAGCGTTGTCAAGTTGTTGCGATGCAAGTATAGTCTATTCAATTATTTTAATCCCCAAAATAACCTTTCGGGTAGTGTTATCAAGTCATTGTCATCGAGATAGAGTCTATCTAAGTTTTGTAATCCTAAAAATAACCCACCGGGTAATGTGACCAACTTGTTATCATATAGGTACAATCTATCCAAATTTTGTAATCCAAAAAACAATCTGTCAGGCAACGATGTCAAGTTATTGCTATATAGGTAGAGCGTATGTAAGTTGTCTAATCCCAGAAACAAACTTGTTGGAAGTGATGTAAATTTGTTAAGACCCAACTGCAAATGTTTTAATTTCTTTAACCCCTCAAATATACTTACATTCAACGTGATTATTTGGTTTCCATATAACCTTAGTTCGATCATATTGTCTAAACCCAAGAATGAATCGCTTGCCAGTGTAGTCATATAGTTATCATACAAGTCTAGTTTAGTTAGCCTACCCAAACCTTGTAGCATACTGTCACTCAATGATATCAATTTGTTACCATTCAAGTACAAGCTAGTCAAGTTGGTTAGCCTTCCAAATAAACCATCTGGTAGCATTCGCATTCTATTGTCACCAAGATCTAGGCGAATTAGGCGTCCCAACCCTTGAAATGATTCCACGTCAAGTCTGGTCAAATAATTTCTTTTCAATATCAGTTCTCTTAAGATACTAAGGTCATAAAATACGCGAGCATTCAGAGTGGTCAAATAATTTCCCTCTAGGTCAAGAATATACAGGGTGTCCCAGAAGTCTATGCACGACTTTGAAGCTTTGTATTTCACAAAATATAAGTTGTATTGAAAATATGAATACATATTTAGAAAGAGGAGATGTGGGAAATAATTTTGATACCAAACATTGGAGTAACATCTGTTTGTAATGCCACCCTAGAAGGAAAATAGGTATTACTGCAAAAATGTAATTTTATACTTCAGAGGAATAAAGTTCATAAATCCATACCTATTGAGATTCAAAACAAAAAGACGGGTAGAGTTGGTTACACGGAAAGTGATCCGTCAATTGTAATATTTAAAATTTTACATTACAGTGATCCCATCATAATAACAAACTATATCACACATAAGGTTCGTTTCTATAGTGAAATCTAGTTTAAATGTTTTCCATTTATACAGAGACGTGTGCTAATGCAAAAACACAGACCTAAAAAATGAATAACGTAACAGAAAAGTGAACACACAGATCACACAGCGAATAGATCTCTTTGGACTTATGGCTACTGCACGTCTTATGACATCAATGTGACTTGTTGATCTACCAGTCTTTTTTCTTTCACATAGAAACAAATCATGCACAGTTCCTGTGTTCAAAATTGTATCCACCAACGTCAGAATGGATATTCTTCCTGGTGCGCGTTTCACTTTGAAATGTTTTCTGAACTTGCGTTGAGTAAGGCGTTGAGTAAAGTTGAACTGAATTTCTTTCAGCGTAGAACCATACAATTTGTATTCGCTTATCTATGCTGTACACCATCTTAAATGAAGACTTTTGCTGTGCAATGTAGTCTACTACGCTTATTTATGTTGTGACCGAGTTTGGTAATAACATTAATGTTGCAAGGTAAGCAGTGAACTAATTCGCAACGTTGCTTTCATACCGTTAATTTATGCGCACCTGTTTTAGCAACAATGTGTAGTACTTAGTATGATTGGGTCTCACACGGCCAAAAACTTTCAACCAGATTTATAAAGTTGTGGGTTCACCAATAGGGTTGTGTTTGGTATCAAAATAATTTCCCAAATCTCGTCTATCAAAATATGGTTAAATTTATACCATATGATTTATATTTTATGAGATATGACTCTTCAAAAACGTGCATAGACTTTTGGGACACCCTGTACAACGCTTTCATATAATGAAATGAATCATTTTCTATTTTTACGATTTTGTTGTAATTGAGATCTAAACCTGATATTCAATCGGAATTGATATCATTGCATTTGTATTGTGAGCGATATCATTGTCATTAATACATTTGAAAGATACCTCTCTGTTGCCAAGTGTGGCATTACAATTTAATGGAAATTCAAGTCTACAGTTATCATCATTATTACCTTCATAACATGTGATTTGGTTGTCGTAGCCGTTTACATTATAGCATTGTGTTTGATTTGGTTCTGTCAAACTGATATCAATCAATTTTGGGCATACATGCATTGATCCTAATGCTGTAATCCCACTCAAACGAAGGCTGGCGTTCCCTTGCACAGTCCATTGAATACTATCCTGGATGAGTATAGAACTGCACTCTTCATCTTGTCCTTTAAAAACCACGTACTTTTCTGGACATTTGGTCAAGTCTCCTTGTCTTTCTATGAAGATGAACCAAGTGTTTTGTAACAGTGTCCGTTGTGGTATTATGATGCGAGTATAATATCCTACCGATACATTGACTTGGATACTGCACGTATGATGAGGACTTCCTTGAAAGGCAATCGTCCTTGCACTGTCATTTCGTTCTTCTAGTTGACAGGATTGAGGATCTCTCACAGTTATATCCCACAAGGGTTGCACAGATATTTCTTCTATAAATGCTGGCTTCGCCATTGGCACAACAATGTAGACGAGAGCTAATAATAATATGTACATAGACATGGTGCTCCCAATAGCCATGTCTTATAGAGGGTTTCTACTTTTGAAATGGCAGATTATTGTTAAAATAAGTTTTCAGTTTAGATGTTGTGTCTCATGTCACCAAACCGCAGTTATCTCTCATGCTTTACCAGCACGATGTTGATGATGACGACGACAACTTCGAAATATATCCAGTGTCTGGCATTATTTAATAGAAACATTTACGATTAGCCTGTATATATCGTATATTACAGTACCGAACGTATGATAGACATGTGTTCTATACCCTGGAATCTTACATCTGTGATGGTAGCAACCGATCCACGCGGTGTCTTAGAAAGGTTTGTTGGTTCTAGTAAAAGAAACTTTGGTAAAATAAACGTATAGTTCAGAAATAAACGTGGTAAGATTCACTCTGTCAGTGTTATCAAAAATAAATTATGAGTGATATACTGACCAATCACTGAATTTACTTGATGCAGCTGCGTAAAAGAGGTTTTATAGTATCACGTGTCTGTGTCCTTCGTTGTTGTTTTCATCCTACCACCTATCCGTTAAATGCGTAGTCTAACAAAACAATGGAATTCTTAACGTTACAAAACGTTTGAGTTTCCTGTCAGAATAGTTTGAAACGGGAGTGACAAACAAAGAGTTATCTAATAAATACCGTAAAACTAAGTTTCTCAATCATACGCTACTTCAACAACATGGTTGAACTGACAGAAGTTTAGCAGTTGTACTTGTTACAAATTACACTTGACAGGATATGAAAATCATTCATGAAAGCAGGCGCGTGCCCAGGGGGGGGGGGGGGGGGGGGGGGGGGGGGTGGGGGGGGCTTTGGGGGCTCAAGCCCCCGGGTCCCCAGAGGAGAATTGTTTTTAAAAATAGGGAAGAGAGGGGGAGGGGAGGAAAGGAGAAAGGGGTGAGGAGGAAGGGAAGGGAGGAGGAGGGGAGGAGGAGGGGAGGAGGAGGGGAGGGAAAAGGAAAGGCCGGGAGTTTTTATTAGTGTCTCTCACTTTATCTCTACATCTCTGAACCATGTGAGTGTTTTATAACAACAGTAAATATTGATAGCAAGGAGAGTTTTAGGTCATTCAGGCAAGTTAAAACCCAACAGCTCGAACCTCTCAATCCCCGCCAACGGCATTCCCACATCACCAGTGGCGTAACAAGGGGGACAGTCCACCCACCCCCCCCCCCCCCTCCCCCCTCCTATGGTAAAAGAGT
The DNA here is from genome assembly GCA_035610835.1 of Ophiura sarsii. Classification (NCBI taxonomy): domain Eukaryota; kingdom Metazoa; phylum Echinodermata; class Ophiuroidea; order Amphilepidida; family Ophiuridae; genus Ophiura; species Ophiura sarsii. The sequence continues at coordinate 148,580,582 of CM069441.1, read as the reverse complement.
AAAAAATAAAAAGTAGAACAATTAAGGAGGAAGGTAACGAGCATAGACAGTGCAAGCCGGGAAGGGGGAAGGGGAACACCTCCCCCCCCCCATAATTGTCACGGTAGGGATGATGCCCCCCTCCCCTCTCAAAAGATCCCATTTACGCGAATTAGTTTCAATGGTTTCAGGAACGTATTCTGGACCATAAAGTGAAAAAAATAGACATTTTTGAGTGCTTCGCGGGAGTTAGATTCAATGTTTCTTTATTCAAGTTATAAAAAGATGGCTTAAGGAACGTTTTTCTGGACCATTTTAGTTTACAATACTGACAGTTTGTACGCGTAAATTATTCAAACTTAAAACATGATGGCTCAAGAACGTTTTTCTGGAGCTTTTTAGTGTTAAAATAGGAATTTTTGGAGCGCTTTGCGCGAATTGGTTTCAATGTTTATTCAAGCTTTATAGCAACATGTTTTAGGAACGTTATCTGGACCATTTTAGTTAGAAAACTAGAAGTTTTTGCGCGTTTCGAGCGAATTGGTTCCATAGCTTTATTATTCAAGCTTAAACAAAATGGCTTCATGAACGTTTTTCAAGACCATTTTAGTGTTAAAATACCCAAACTATTTTCAATGTTTTATTATTCAAGCTTAACAAGATTGCTTCAGGAACGATTTCAGGACTATTACAGTATAAAGAATAACACATTTTTGAGCGCTACGCGCGAATTAGTTTGAATGTTTTATTATTCAAGTTTAACAAGATGGCTTCAGGAACGTTTTTTTAACCTTTTGTTTACAATAGTCATTTTTTAAATAATTTGTTATTCAATTTGAATAAGATGGCTTCAGCAGAAACGTTTTCTGGACCTTTTTAGTGTTAAAATTTTTTTGCTCGCTACGCGCGAATTAGTTTCACTGTTTATTTATTATTCAAGCTATTTTCAATGTTTTATTATTCAAGCTTAACAAGATTGCTTCAGGAACGATTTCAGGACCATTTTAGTATAAAGAATAACACATTTTTGAATGAGTTTGAATGTTTTATTATTCAAGTTTAACAAGATGGCTTCAGGAACGTTATTTTAAAGGTTTCTTTCTACAATAGCTATCTTTGTCGCGCTCCACGCGAGTTATTTTTACTACTTTGTTATTCAAGAAGAACAAAATGGATCATTCAGAAACGTTTTCTGGGCCTTTTGAGTGTTTTTGCCCGCTACGCGCAAATTAGTTTCACTGTTTAATTCTCATTCAAACTTAACAACATGGCTTCAGGAACGGTTATCTAAACCTTTCTTTTTACAATAACCAATATTTTCGCGCTCCGCTCGAATCCTTTGTAATTTATGCGAATTTCAAACCCTTACGCCGTTTTGTTTGCTTTTGAAAAAAGGGGGAAAATCTAATTTTGAATGGTATTGATAATGAGCCAATATTGATAGGAAATCAAGTGAAGGCTTTTCAATAAAATATTGGTCAAAAGTACACACAAAATCGAACCAAATGGGTTCGAAAATTGAAAAATAAATCCAGTTTCAAGGGGGCCCATCGCACATCAGACTCCCTGTCCGCGCTTCGCAGCGCTTTCATCAGTCAATCATGCATATCTAATGAAATTTATTTTTAAGCCCCCGGGTAAACTAAATGCGCAACGCCTATCAAGAAAGCTTACCGAGCAGACAACGTTTTAACAGGCTTGTCCAAATACTCTGCTAAAACGACTTGTAAACAAGGCACGGCACTTGAACAAAACCAGTTGTTTAAATGTTCGGGGTTTTTTACAGCCTTACAATCTCTGGCAATATCAGTTCTACTGTATGGAAGTGAAACAGAAAATAAATTAATATGACTACAAAAACTGGAACGCATCATAGGCATCGCCAGTATTTCTAAATACTACCGGGAATTTGGCAGGACGGCTTACGGCACTTGGCACTCGAAGAATTGGACACAGTCGGTGATGATGAAGGTTTCCATTTAACTCGGCGAAAAGCTTCATCTTTTACCTCATAAAATATATTATACTGATGAAGAAGAGCGCGTATAAGAGTAATTGTGTCAAATAATTTACCAAATCCAGTGTTTGAAACAAAATGCTGGATTTTCAATAACGAAACCCGGCATTTGTTACAAACCACAGGGTTTCGTAATATTTCACAAAACCCAGGGTTTCGAAACATTTCACAAAACCCAGGGTTTCGAAACATTTCACATAACCGATTATCGATACATACCCCTGGGTTTTCCTCTGTTATTCAAAACATTCACTTAGCCCATGGCATTGTTGCAAACACCCTCGGTTTCATGAGCGAAATCCTGGGTTTCGCGATAAAACTCTGGGTTTCATGGACAAAATCCAGGGTATTGTCACGAAACCTTAGGTTTTGCTGAATGATACTTACAACTTGTACATTATTCAAACTCATTCATACTCATGATGCATTCTAGTAATGCTATTTAGCAGTATGGTGGTATTTGCAATATCAGGCAAAACTAGACAAATAATTTTTATTAGGATAGAAAGATATTTTTATTCTTATTTGTTGCATATGACGCCCTTTCTCCTCGGGTTGTACAGCATGCTTTTCGCTTGAAATTACATTTCCAATACCTTGTGGGCATTGTACTAATTGTAAACTCAATTTGCTGAACAGAATTTCTTGAAATTAAATTATAAATTGGAAGCCGGTATCATAGAATGGGATGTGTTAGCTTTGAAAACAAATGTTAGGTTTCTATTCTGCAGTGGCTTGCGCACTATTGTTATCTAATTTGAATGCACTTGTCTGTACAAGACGTCATTGATTTTCCACCTATTCGGACACAGTTGTATATAGTATACACAATTTTTCACGACCAATTTGTACAATGCTGTAAGCAATTGAATGAAATAGCAGACAAAGCAATTGACGTCAAAAGCTCGGTTTGGTTGATTAAAGTTGGGCACTTTGAAAATATCTATGATTACTGTTTGAAAGTGTTTTCTAACTTCAAGTGCCCTATACATTTCACTTTACAATCCGTCATATATACACATGACAAAAAGTATCGCACCACTTTTTTTTTTTTAAAGTGCAAATGTTGCCTCGAATTTTGCCACTATGGTGTGATATTAAGGATCATTTGTTTGCGTAAGCTGTCCAACAAAATGCTATGCAATAAAAGGGCCACATTTTAGTTTGTGACGTAATCGAACCATATAGTAGATCCCGTCTGACTCAAATTGTTCACATTGCGTAGCAGTATGTTGCTAATGTACATAAAATTCAATATGGCTGACAAAATGGCCGCCAAAGTGGTCAAATTGAAAAAAAATCATATATGTCGGCTAAAATATAAGATAAAAGCATATACAGTTAAGCCCACAATTATTCATAACCCTTGAAAAATATGTGTTTTTTGTGTTTTTCTCATATCCATACCAGCTGGAGTGGTGGAACTTTTGCTTTACACTAAAGACAATTACAAATCAATATATTTGGGCTCAACATTTTTTGCATAACACATTTTGTGATAATACACATGTTTTTGACATTCCAAACATTCTTTATATTGTGTGATAGGCTTTTATATTGTTATGCAATTATTCCATACAATGTGAAGCATTACAAATGTGTCCTATTGAATGTACAGTGAGGGATATTATAGGACAACACTCTAGCTCTTTGACAGCATGGCGAAGGGGATCAAATAACTCAGTGAGGACCTTTTTTGTGCATTGTGAATGCTCACAAAGAGGGGAAAGGCTACAAAGCTATTTCGAAGCAATTTCAAGTGCCAAATTCCACCATAAAAAGCATAATTAGGAAGAACAAGACAGTTAAAATCAGTTCAAATCAGTTAAAAACCCTGAAGAACACGGTCGGAAGCCAACAGTGTCCCCTTGTTTGACAAGAAAAGTATGGTGAAAGGCCAACAACAATCCACATATCACTGTCAATGCTCTCCTGAACAACCTTGGTGAGTCTTGGACCAAGATATTAAGGCAGACACTCCAGCAGACATAGTACACAAGAGTTCTCCACGGACTCCGACCAAGAAAGACTCTACTCCCGAAAAGAGACAATGAGAAACTCATCTAGCATTTGCAAGAGCACTTCTGGACAAAGATCCAAGATTTTGGTCTTCAGTGTTGGGTTGCTTAAGATGCAAGACAAGTTTATCTGTGTCTCTTTTAAGGAGTAGAGTCTTTCTTGGTCGGTCTCCATGGAGACCTCTCATGTGCCATATATGCTGGAGTGTCTGCCATGATATCTTGGTCCAATAATTGCCAGGGTTGTTCAGGAGAGCATTGATGGTGATCTGTGGATTGTTGTTGGCCTTTCGCAATACTTTCCTTGCCAAACAAGGGGACACCGCTGGCTTCCGACTGCATCCTTCAATGTTTTTTAGTGAGTTGAACGTCTTGTTCTTCCTAAGTATGTTTTGTGTGGTGGATTCTTGCACTTGGAATTGTTGCGAAATAGCTCTGTAGCCTTTTCCCTCTTTGAGAGCATTCACAATATGCACAAAAAAGTTATTTGATCTTCTTCACCATGCTGTCAAAGAGTGTTGTTCTATAATATTCCTCACTGTACATGTACATTCAATAGGACACATTTGTAATGCATCCACATTGTATACACACATAATGGGATAATTACATAACAATATAAAAGCCTATCACACAGTATAAAGAATGTTTGGAATGTCAAAAACATGTGTATTATCACAAAAAGTGGCCTCAATCCTTAGACTTGGTATGGGGTATGAATAATTTGGGACAGGCATAAAAACAAAATTCTTGTTCAATTCTATTGTTATGCACAAAATGTTGAGCCCAAAGATATTGATTTGTACTTGCAAACTAATTGTCTTTAGTGTAAAGCGAAAGTTCCACCACTCCAGCTGGTATAGATATGAGAAAAACGCAAAAAACTCATATTTTCCAAGGGGTATGAATAATTGTGGGCTTAACTGTATAAAATGACTAAATATATGTTGTTGACATTGCAAATTCATTTCCAGCATTTTTATGTTGCTAAGGTGACAAAATGGCGGGAAAATGGCGACAAAATGGCGGACAAAATGGCCGTCAAAATGGTTATGGGGGTGCACGGGAACCCCCCTGTACATACCCGACTATATCCACTGCGTCGCCGGCCTAATGCGTTTGGCTTGGTGCTTTGATACATTTTTATACTTTTGGGACTTTTTTCAGCGCAATCCGAGCGCAATGCCTGGTCGCCGTAGTTGTGACAGCCCTATTTATAAAAACTAGGCGGTCACCCGGGTTTGGCGGTTCTCGGGTTTGGTGGTTTGTAGAATGCATGCATAAAGCCCGATCGGACAAACTTTGAAAATTCGACCCTTAGACGACCTTTGACCCCGGACCTGAGACTAGGTATACTAGTCTCAGCCCCGGACGACCCAAGAAAAGCAAAGCCGTTTTATTTTTTCCACGCTCGACTTGCATTCGGGCTTCCCGTCACCGAGTTTAAGCCCGATCGGACAAACTTTGAAAATTCGACCCCTAGACGACCTTTGACCCCGGAAGACCCGACAAACGCTAACCCGTTTTATTTTTGCCACGCTCGCCTCGCATCGAGCCACGTGATCACCGAGTTTAAGCACGATCCGACCAACTTCAAAAAGTTGACCCCTAGATGACCTTTGACCTCGTATGCTCTAGCGAATGCGAACTTGCTCTTGCGGGGACCGAACAAACAGATCACCGAGTTTCTCATCACCGAGTTTAAGCCCGATCGGACAAACTTTAAAAATTCGACCCCTAGATGACCTTTGACCCCGGACGACCCAAGAAAAGCAAAGGCGTTTTATTTTTTCCACGCTCGACTCGCATTCGGGCTTCCCGTCCCCGAGTTTAAGCCCGATCGGACAAACTTTGAAAATTCGACCCCTAGACGACCTTTGACCCCGGAAGACCCGACAAACGCTAACCCGTTTCATGTTCGCCACGCTCGCATCGCATCGAGCATTGTGATCACCGAGTTTAAGCACGATCCGACCAACTTCAAAAAGTTGACCCCTAGATGACCTGTGACCTCGTACGCTCTAGCGAATACGAACTTGCTCTTGCGGGGACCGAGCTGCACCCACCCACCGAGTTTGAACGCCGCCCGACCCCGGGAAGGCGACGAAAAAGCGCGCACAGACAAACAGACAGACAGAGAGTAGCGTATTATTATATAGATATTCACTGAGTGAGTGCGTGCCTGAGAAAACCAAACAGTGGGCGGAACATGAAGGTTGTCGGATTTTGCTCTTATTTGGTTTAGTATATATACTTGATGAAATATTCATGCTGACAAGGTTTGAAAAATCTGGCCCCTATAGCTTGGATTTTGTGCCCCATCAAGTTTTAGCCCCTTTAAGCCCCCAAAATCTCCCAAAATTGCATATAATAGCCCATTTTTGCATAATGTTCATACTTGTAATCTTGATGTGTTTTTTTAAAATAATTTTTTAATCAAGTTAAAATATTGTAAGTACATAGGTTTAGTATTGTGAAGATCAAACTAAATTTCACTTAACTCCTTCTTCCTCACCAAATCTTAATTTTTTTATGTAAAAAATCTTCAATCGCTTGCAGGAATTTATCCCAGCAGTGGATTAAAATAACCTGAATGTAGTATTATAGCATGACACATTGGCTATCAAAAACTATACAAACTTAGCTGGGGAAATGTGTCTGAATACTGAAAAACATAGTGTTTCTATATAGTAATTTTAAATATTTTCTTAAACAAGAACACATATTAGTCGTGTATATACAGGAGGTTACCGTGCACCCCCTCTTCCCCAGGACTCCCCCAAACTTTTTTGACTTACTTTCATGGTTCTAAAACATATTCAGAATATTACCAAAAATAGTTTTGCTATGCTAAGGGGTTATTATGAGATGGCGTCCAAAATGGCCGCCAGAACTGGTCAGATCTCATAAATGACCTATAGCAATCAAAATGTATGGTGAAAGTATAGTTTTAATAGTTGGATGTATGCATTATACCACTACACTCTCATATCCAGAACGTTTGCTTTGTTGTTATATCTAAATCTAACCAAAAATGGTAAAATTTCATAAATTGGCATATATAAACCAACATGTATGATCAGAGTATAGTTTTAACGATGGGATGTATGTGTTAGACCACTAGTAACTCATATCCAGTATTTTGCTTTATTAACATAGTTAAAAATCCAAAATGGCCCCCAAAATGGGTCCCGAAATGACTGAACAAATTTGGAATTCAGTAAAATGGGATCATATCAACCAAAATGTATGATGAAAATATAGTTTTAATGATGGGATGTACAGGGTGTCCCAAAAGTCTATGCACGACTTTGAAGCTTTGTATTTCACAAAATATAAGTCGTATTGAAAATATGAAAACATATTTAGAAAGAGGAGATGTGGGAAATAATGTTGATACCAAACATTGAAGTAACATCTGTTTGTAATGCCACCCTAGAAGTAAAATATGTATTACTGCAAACATGTAATTTTATACTTCGCCGGAGAAATAAAGTTCATAAATCCATACCTATTGAGATTAACAAAAAGACGGGTAGAGTTGGTTACACGTAAAGTGATCCGTCAATTGCTATATTTATAATTTTACATTACAGTGATCCTATCATAATAACAAACTAGAGCGGTTCTCGGGTGTAGCGGTTTTCGTATGTGGCGGTTTTCGTATGGGGCGGTTTTCCTATTTGGTGATTATGGTGGTTGGCATTGATTATAGTTTGGATATGTGTAGGCATGTTTTGGATCCAACCGGAACCATGAGTCGCCGATATAGTTGCTGTTAATGGTTGTTGAAGTTTAGAGAGATAAGTAAGGTGAATAGGTTGTAGAGGTTGGTTAAAGTAGCCATTTGCAAATGAAGGGATGTCTAGGTCTAGACGACATTGTCTGTAGGAGGTAAGTGTGACTGATCTATTACCACTGTCCTAAGAAACCATTATTGATGTGAATAATTACATTCATTTGCTGATTATTGTGATTATGTTTAGTGAAACATGGTGGGAAACAGTTGCCTAATATAATCTTGCATATTGTTATGTAACCCGCATCGGCAAAGTCATTTAATAATTTAGTAGTAAAAAATAGGTTAGACAGATTTCAATTGCCATTGAAAGAAGTGGAGTATATTTTTGGGGTGTAGAGGTTGAATTTATTGATTCCCTTGTATTTTATTATTATACAGGGTTAGTCAAAAAGAAGCGGCGGTATTAATAAAGATGGGTTTATAAAGATCATGTCCTCACTATTACCATCTTTGCCTGTTTGATTGAAAGACCCCTGTTGGCAGATGTCCAAGATATTCTATATCTTCGAAATTAGTCTGACTAAAAGTGAAATCTATCAGATCTGCTAGCTGTTTCACTCTATTCAAAGTTGCATATGTTGTATTTTATTGGAATAGCTTTAGTGTAGTTGTTTGTTGTCTGTGGTGCGATTATTAGCAAATGGGGAAAATTATGTTGTAAGAGTGCAATTTACACAAGCAAAGAATGAAAAGGACTATGCAATAAGTTTTATGTAAAAAGTTAAGGCATTCCAAGTGGTATTGACGAAGAAGTAGCTCAAGATTAGCATTACGTATATGGATACACAATTGCTAATAATACCCTAACATTCCTGGAATATGTGATCATGGTGATGGTGTTTGAAATTGCTGTCCTGGTGAGCGTTGGCAAGTTAGTTGTGAGGTTAGGGGAGGGGGGGGGGGGGAGGGGGGTGAACAGAGGGTCAGTTGGGAGAATTGGGACGCTCTGATTTCTATAAAAAACTAGGTGATTGGTTATGGTTAAAATACCCTGACGTTCCTGGAATGTTTGATTCACTATGACAGGAAATATTGTTTACGCGCGAGGCACAAGATTGGATTCAGTTTGACGTTATCTACAAAACTGAAAATCGTGCTCAGGAGAGCGTAGGATAGGTTAATTGAGTGGTTAACTGGGGATTTGCGTAGATGATTGGGGGTAATTTTATGTCCCCCTCTCTTTATTTCCACACAATAACATAGCTTGTGTGGTTTGGGTTAATTATAAATTGAAATAAATATTAACATCACTAAAAATATCATCATTCTTGGCCTATCAAATTGGAAATAAGTTATCATTTATAATGGAAGAGTCGTAAGGAGCATAACATTTTTTTCTCGCTAAGGGTACATTTATAATCCCATGTATGTGTGGTTCAGTATGCATGTCGCGAAAATATGGACTATTGCAGCAACATTTTGTGTCATGTGTTTGATACAACAGAAGTGCTCACAGTATAAAGTGATCATTGGAGGACTATAGACTATGTGCATTCATCAATGTTTTATTTGATCTAGTGTGTCATGTTAATCATATTACAATCTTTGTTTCAGACCCAAACGTATCAAATATTTTATTACTTTTAATAATAGTATTGTTACAATCTGAATCCCTTCCGTATTTATTAATTATTACTTTCATAGCCGTTAGTGAAGTTCAAGACCCCAGATAGGTCAATAGATGTGGACCCCATTCTCCTAGTACAATGCATGCACAGTTAGGACCCAAAAATTGACGAACCTTTCAGCTACCATGGTTCAAGATTATAATCAATGCAAGCAAGACCTCACTCAGCTCAAGAGTTTACAGAAATGTTGTAACCAAAGCAGGGAACTTAAATGTAACTCAAAGTTAATGTGGAGAAAACATTTGCAAGAAGAAATCACACAAAAACACTATTTTTTTTCTCAAAACAGTAAAACATATATTTTATTATTTACATTTGTTGTTGCTGTCACAGACAATATGTAGGATATAATGAATGATTTGAGCTGTTCAATTCTTTCGCTGCAAATGTAGGGCAAAAATGGTGTCATGTTTTAGAATTAATATTTTCGTTTTATTGCAGCTAGAATTGGAATTGTTTCCCTTTCAAATTGCCTTAAATTGCCTGCCCTTTTCATATCTTATTTCAAGGCCTGACTAGATGCCAAGGCCATGTAAAGTAATGACGTCTTGTAACGGTGCTGTGTACATGGTTAATTAAATGGCCCAATAACTTATCCTTGTGGGACGCATTCCAAATGAGTATGAGGCTTATAAATGTTGTCATTTACAGAGATAAATCGTTACCTATGAGTGACAAATGACAACATTTAAAAAAAAAATAAGCCTAATATTCTTCTGGAAGGCGTCCCACAAGTATCAGTAAACATTATACTCAAGAGACCATTTATTGCACCATAATGTTTTAATTCAAGAACTTTTTGATACCCCTCGTATGTTAAAGGTATAATTTATGTGATATTTTCAGGGAACGCCCTCAACATTGACAACAAATTGAAAGCAGATTTACATTTTCTGATCATAAATCGTACATTCATTCCAAGTTACATGAATCAATACGATTCTTATTACTTTAAAATCATGGTTTTAGAGTGAAAATAAACTGATTTGACTCTAGTCTATAAATTCACTCTAAAACCATGATTTTGAGGTAATTAGGAACCGCATTGCTCTCTAACTTGGAATGTATGTATGATTTATGATCAGAAATGTAAATCTGCAAGAAAATCTATCTTTTCAACAACAAAAATCATGAGCTCCCTGGAAAAGATCATATAATATGCCTTTAATATAGGTTTTCCCGGCGAATTTCGCACTTTGTTAAGTTCAATTTGTATTATGGGTATTCAATTTCGCGAGAAATCTTACCATCTTGCTATCGACGTGTATTGGGGTATCTTTTTTGCAAAACAAGCAGTCAATTTCATTTAAAAGAATTTAAATTGATACATGCAAAATCAATTAAATTTATTGAGATTCAAATCTGTTTAGGGCCTATACGCTGCCATGTTAACGAATGCGCGGCCGATTTGGTAAAAGCATCAATCTGTTGGAAGTATAGTGGACTTGATATTGTGATTCGAGCTAAATCAAATTGTCATTTACACCAATTGGCATTTAAATTCGCAAAATCAGCATAAAGCATTTTACACGTTTGATTGTTTTACAATATAATTGCCTTGAATTTAATGGTTAGATAATTTTGAACCGTTTTATGTTTTACAAGACTTCTTCAATTCAAGGCATAGGGCCCGATATCATTGGGAGTAGTTTCACAGATCACTCAATGTATCTTGTGTATGATAAGTTCCCTACCTTCGATCCTAGATTTTGTTCCGAGGTCAGAATATATTTTTCTATTCAGTCAAAAGGATTTTTTTTGGATGATTCCTCTCATAACATATTATCGACCCGATTACATTACTTTTAATTGATTTAAAAATAAAGAATCATAAATATTTGTGAAGGTAACCAACCGTAGAATAACAGACGAGAAATAACGTTGTTTATTTCAAATAATCTGAACACTTTCCACGTGGAAGTCGTCTGCAGACGACAGTTCTTAAACTTCACAAAATGTTTAAAAAATGTCAAGATTATTTAATGCCGTCACCATATTATTTGGAATCATTATGAGAAGTGCATTCAAATACGTACACACTTGCCTAGTATTGGTTCGTAATTCTTAAGATCAACTTTAAAAGTTGGGAAAGTTTTCTCAAAAATCTGTTTAGTGTATAATATGGTAAAACTAATTGCCGCGTGGTAAGCAGGTAAGTGTTATTTAAACACCTTTTTTGCACTTCGCGAGTGAAATCCCCATCCCGTACGCGATCACATCGGGTCGCGTATCTTCAGTAGTTGATTGAAAATATTATGAAGGTTTGGCATCGATGGCCTGTATTTTTGTACGTAGTTAAACACGGTTTGAAGCTAAACACCTGTTTAACTTGGACATAGTGTTTACCTAAACGCAATTGCTTTTGGTAAAATGTATGATTCACAATGTTTGATTTTTTTTTTAAATCTTATATTTATTTGAGATCCATGTAATTCTTATATCTACCCATGACATAATGTTCTTTGCATTTTTGAATTCCTCATGAAATTACTAACAAGCACCTCTATAGGATTGCCATGGGTTACTGCCGCTGGTTAATTATAACATACAGTATAGTACAGGCTAATGAAAGTGCCCCAACAAGTTTAAATATTTTTTTAGAGTTTACCTTATATTTTGTTCACTGTGCACCCTACACTGATTTAAACTGCATTTTTGAATTGCCAATGTTGAGAGCTTTCCAAAAATCTATAGACCCTAATTTTGCGAGAAAAAAAAATTCGTTAGAGTAATTTATATAAATTGGGGTTAATATTTGCGTTTACTGTGTAGCGAATAGGGGAAAAGCCGATCATGCGACTTATCCATAAGGAAAGGCACCGCTTGGCACACACTTTTTTCCCAGAGAGTTTATGTGCATCTCCCCCCCCCCCCCCCCCCCCCCCCGCCACTTCCCAACTCAATCAACCACATCTCCCCCACTTAAGAAGTTATATGCGTCATATTTGCAGGTTATGTAATGCAATTATTTAGCTTTCAAATGAGACCAAAACCATGACAATATCCTTTTGCGTTATCGTGATTTGAGCAGAACACGATTCAGAAAAGCGCAACGACGCCACCTTTTTTTTTGGGGGGGGGGGGGGGGGGGGCGGTGGCGAGTTCAAAACGCGTGGACCGACATAAATTGATACAACAAGTCCACGCATCCGCCCGGCCCTGCGGGGACACATTTTGAGTCAAATCCCCAACAAACATGATGACAAAGTCCCGGCCATCCCTGAGTACCCAGGGGCGTGGTTGCAATTGATAATTGCATAACTTGAAGAGCACGAAGCCTTTGTAAACCACATTTTTCTTCATGGTTCTGGGTGATTGGTTACTACCGTAGTAATACAAACTCTGCTTTAAAATGGTCATTGGATTAAAGTAAACCTATTAGGGACCGTTCATAAATACTTTTTTTTGGGGGGGGGGGCTGGATCATTTCATTTTTGGTATATCAACACTTTTTGACCCCCCCCCCCCCCTCTCGCCATGCCACAAACTTGTTTGACCGCCCCCCTCCCCCCCCCCCCCCCCCCCCCCCGTGTATTACAGCCTGCACCTGAAACTGTCTTGTCCCGTTCATTATCAAGTTCAGAGAACATAGGTATCATAGTTTTTATGGGATTTTGTTGACCATGTATCATATTCTATTTGTGATGGGTTTTCAAAAACTTTTTTTGACCCCCCCCCCCCCTTTGCAGAGTATCAACACTTTTTGCCCCCCCCCCCCCCCCCCCATCCCCCCACCAGAGTATTTATGAACGCTCCCTTACCAATATGTCAGCCTTTTAAATATTTTAACAAAAAAGTTATGGCAAAAATTTAGGGAATAAAAGAAAATTATAGAAGTGGGACCATTAAAACTGCTTTATTTACTTACTTGGACTTAATGATATTTGGATCATTCCACGTTTATTTAACTATGGACTTATTAGCAGTCCATGATTTAACTATGTCATAAACAACCTTGGGAGAAGTTGTCTTCATTTCAAAAATTTAGATCTACCTTTCATTTCAACACAATCAAAATCTAAAGTTATTCCAAATTCATAATAAAACATCGGTGACAGTGAGCACTGTAATCTCAAAATTGGGATCAATTTGGCTTGATAGTGTCCTAATTATCCAGGAATCAATGCACTATTAAATCAAAAGGTTAAATCAAACTTGAATAAATACAGAAAAGAATCAGCCAACAACTTGCAATTCCACTGTCTTATCTGTAACACCAAAACTCAAACATAGTTCACTTTAATAATCAATAGCAGGTTCATTGACCTATACACTACCTAGGTAGTCAAATTCAACAATGAATTGTCAAGCAATCTCAAGTGGCCAATTTGCACCCTATTATTTCAGGTTTCGTCATGTCACAAGCATGATGAACTTAACGCAAACACACGCTGTATCGGGCCTAATAACTAACTATCTTCGGTGTAAGAGACCACCCATGCACACAGTGGGCAGTGCGGACTGTTGCACTATTTCCAATTTACCAACCGGCCCAGCCCAATACGCCATTTTATTCACAAAACACGCCAACAATTCACAATTAGAGTCCATTGAACCATCGATTATACTACTTTCCCGAATTATTTAAATTTCGTCCAAAGAACGGGATACTTATATAATCCTATTTTACCTATCTATGGCATTTTCCATTCTAACAAGCACTTAAAACTCCGTATTTTGGGCCACGCATACGTGTGGTGTGTTCAGAAATAGAAACAAAATGGTTCGTCACGCAGTTTCTCCTCAAAAACATGCTACAAATTCACAATTGAACCATCGATTGCAACACTTTCATGGACGAATTGAATCTCGACCAAATCACGGTACACTTTGGAAAACTCTATTCTATCTAAATATGTCATTTTCTATTCTAACAAACACGGCTAATTCCATATTTTGCGCCATGCCGCGACGTCGGGGTCGGGGTGGGTTGTCTATGGAAATAGAAACAAAATGGCTCGTCGCGCAATTTCCCCTAAAAAACATCGTATAAAATCACAATTGAACCATCGATTAGACCACTTTCCTGGCTGATTTCAATTTCGTCCAAACTTCGGGAAACTTCACTATCTCTATTCTACCTATCTATTGCATTCATTTTTTCAACAAGCGCTGCAAACTCCATATTTTGGGCCACGCAGACGTTTTGGTGATTTTGGAAACCGATTAGAAAGCTCTTACCGTGCAACTTCTATGTAAAATTTAGCGTTGCTACATTGCGCGTCATTGGGCTACCAAATTTTGCTGGAGCAACTACTCTAAAAATGACAAAACAAAACTATATAGTCAGCCTTCGGCGACTCAACTATATCTGTCCGCTGCTTTAATGTTTTGTTTGATCTGAATCTTGTATGGAAACTTCTTCAAGTCCTTACGTAAACTTCTGTGAACAGTTGATCTTTTAATCTTGTTTTCTGCGGAAGGTCGGCGAATAGATCTCTTTGGACTTTTGGCTACTGCATGTCTTATGACATCAATGTGACTTATTGATCTAACAGTCTTTCTACCACATCGATACAAATCATGCACAGTTCCTGTGTTCAAAAATGTATCCACCAACTTCAGAATGGATATTCTTCCTGGTGCGCGCACTTTGAAATGTTTTCTGAATTTTTGTTGAGTAAGTTGAACTGAATTTGATTTAGCGTAGAACCATACAATTTGTATTCGCTTATCTATGCTGTTAACCATCTTGAATGAAGACTTTTGCTGTGCAATGTTGTCTACTACGCCTATTTATGTTATGAGTGACCGAGTTTGGTAATAACATTAATGTTGCAAGGTAAGCAGTGAACTGTGACTAATGCGCAACGTTGCTTTCATACTGTTAATTTATGCGCACCTGATTTTAGCAACAATGTGGGATACTTGGTATGGGTTGGTCTGGCACACGGCCAAAAACTTTCAACCAGTTTCGTAATGTTGTGGGTTCCCCAATAGGGTTGTGTTTGGTATTAAAATCAATCCTAAGTCTCGTCTATCAAAATATGGTTAAATTTATACCATATGATTTATATTTTATGAGATATGACTCTTCAAAAACGTGCATAGACTTTTGGGACACCCTGTATGTATTAGACCACTAGTAACAAATATCCAATATGTTTTGATTTGTTAACATACTTAACAATCCACAATGGCCACCAAAATGGGTCCCATAATGACTGAACTAATTGTCGGAATTCCATAAAATGGGGGTAATATAACCAACATGTATGATGAAATTATAGTTTTAACATTGGGATGTATGTATTAGACCACTAGTAACTCATATCCAGTATATTTGCATTGTAATAAATGATGGCCACCAAAATGGCCGCTGTAAATGTAAATATAGTCTACATGAGTGTATGGTAATCCAAAATAGATATTGTTAGAGTGTATATTACATCAAATTCACCAATTAGTATGTTCTAAACTGATAAGGCCCACCTCTGTGACAATTTTGATTCTCTATCACTTTCCAAAATGCCTGCCAATATGGTAAATTTGATATTAAATGACCTAAAACAATTGTTTTGTATTGTAAAACTATGTAATACCAATACCCCCAAATCTAATGGGACAGCATTCACTATGTGTCTACGATAAAGCCTAGTGGATGTATATAGATCTGATCATACATGTTGGTTTATACGCCAATTTATGTAATGTTATCATTTTTGGCAGCCATTTTCGCGGCCATCTTGGATGTAGGTGTGTTAACAAAGCTGGATATGAGTGTCTAGTGGTATAAATACATGTACATCTCACTATTAAAAAACTGTACTTTCACCATACGTACATTTTGATTGCCATAATATGTCTTTTACTGAGAGTTTGAGATTTGACAAGTTCTGGTGGCCATTTTGGACGCCATCTTGAATAACCCCTTAGCATACCAAAATAAATGTTGGTAACATCCTGAATATGTTTTAGGACCATAAAAGTAAGTCAAAAAGTTGGTTTTGGGGAGTCCTGGGGGTGGGTGGGGTACACGGTTACCCCATACCCGACTAATGTTCTTATTCATAATATCCAATAACTGGTGTAGTACATGATTCATGTATATAGAACTATGATGATGCCTTACACACCATTCTTGGTCTCTTTGATATCAAGGCTGCTGTAGTTGTGCATGGTCTGCCAAAGATCAGTATACTATACTATACTATACTATACTATACTATACTATACTATACTATACTATACTATACTATACTATACTATACTATACTATACTATACTATACTATACTATACTATACTATACTATACTATACTATACTATACTATACTATACTGTGACCTAGCTGGGCCACACAAATTCAAAATATTGTTTGTGTGACATCTCATTCACCATGTTGTTATTAAAAACATGTGGTAGCCCAAATAGTAGGCTATTGCCCCATAGTTAAAACACCTGTTACTAGAAGAAAATTAGGTAAGATGAAATCAAACTAGAAAGTGACGCATTTCCCATCTATCTATCTATGAGACTATCTTTTGCCCTAGTTATTTTATTGGGATAAAGATGGGAATTGTGCCTCTATAGAAACACTTTGTCCTATTGCATCTATAGGTATACATTTATATCAAGGGGTGATAATGTATATTTAATTGTCATAGTCCAATTGTTATATTCCCTATAGTAGAATATCTATTATAGCACACACCACCCATGGATTAGTCATCCTCCCGTTTGGAAAAAATGCTATAAAATAGAAACACTTTTTTTTTTTAACCCTAAGGCAATTCCACATTTTCAGTATGATTGACACTAGGATCAATGTATTTAAAACTTATGATGTAAAAAAACAGATTGACGTAGGTTATTTGTATTTGAACATGACCTATTCTAAGCAAACTATTGAGACTAATTTATATTACTATACAATCTAGAAACACTGATTGCTTCAAAAGACCGTAAACTTTGATTACACAAACCTTTTTTCTCTGATGTGAGAGACTTGGGAATAAAGCTATCGCTGCTCAGAAGCAGCAATGTATGGTTTACGTAGCCTTTTAAAATCAGAACAACAATATCTTATTTTAAAACACTTAGAAAATATTATCTGTCTAAAAACAATCATTTAGGGTGCACTACACTAAATTGGGTTTCCCCTACCCTTAAGGACGGTGTTTAAAACTAAAATCGGAAAGTATGCATCACAAAATCCTCAATTAAAAAGACTTGACAGTAATACCATTGCGTACATGCGTACATGATTGTTTATTAATTATGATTAATGGGACATCACCTACATGCACCCTGACTATAAACTATGAATATCATCTAGGTAAATTTTGAGAGATCTTTCAAATTTGTGCTTTTTACTGGTAACATTGGCGATTACGGCGACATTTCCAAGCTCGTCAGAGAGGTAGTCAACTCCATGGGCATATTTTGGCAAATCGAGCAGGTTCACCTACCTATTTTTTCACTTTTTGGTGGGGAAATGTGATCATCTTTAAGAAAAAATGACACTACGGGGTCCAATTTCGCAATTTAGTGGTCTAAAACAGAGTTTTATATCAGTGTTTTTGTACATATCCCTATGGAGCTCTATTTAGTGGTGTGACCCCTTTAGATACAAATATAAATAAATGCTTAAAGTCTGTGACCTATTTGATTGAATTACATTCCTGTATTACAACAATATCTCAAATAAATCATATATCTTCAATTGTTTTAAAATGTCTAAAATGCCTTATAGAAACACTAAATTGGGTGTATCTAGAAACAATTCCCCAGAACATATAAAATGCCATGGGGCAGAAAATCCAAGTCAAGTGGGTCAGAATTTTCAAACTTTGTCAACCTGAATCTTTCATCAACTGTACCCAGCAAACTAATGAGCAATATTGGACAACCTTTATGTTCCTAGTTTTTGTCATATCATCCTGTTTTCTCAGGCATGCACTCTTAATATGTTTAATAAGTCGGAAAGCAATGCCTGGAATATTGCAGTGATTGAAAACTTTAGATTGAAATCTGAGCTTTGTGACCGTGGACATGGTGAAAATCTGAACTTACCTTTTAACATGTTTAACATTTCTAGTGCTGTCGGAAATTATTCCCGTTCAGGTAAATGGTTAACTGGGCCCACTGGTCCCAGAAATCACAAAATGCACCAGTGTTTGGTTATGATCTTTGGGGTCGTGCGGACCCGTACGACAGAACATTTATCGACAGTTAATTGGAGTTTTCCTACTGGATAGCATGCTTAGAAAGTAATAAAAAGCACAAAACCCCTTAAGAGGTGGACAGAGTATTGCTCAGATATATATAACCACCAGACCAAGGCGATCCCAATGTAACTGTATGCCACAAATCTTCAAATGAAGATGACATTCCCATCTTAAGGGAAGAGGTGGAACAAGCCATAAAAATGGAAAATCATCAGGAGTGGACAATATTCCAGCAGAGCTCATTAAGCAAGGGAGCAAAGCTGTGGTAGACCTCCTCGCCAACGTGTGCAACAAGAGCTGGCAAACTGGTGAATGGCCAACACCATGGACCAAGTCACTCATCATCACTATACCCAAGAAAGGCAACTTACAGCAATGCCAGAACTACAGAACCATTAGTCTAATCAGCCATGGCAGCTAAGTCATGCTCAAAGTCCTACTGAACAGACTGAGACCACAGGCGGAAGAAATCATAGCTGAAGAGCAGGCCGGTTTCAGAAGTGGAAGAAGCACAATGGAGCAAATATTCAACCTGCGAGTTTTGTGCGAGAAGTATAACCAACATCAGCAAGACATCTTTCATGTCTTTATTGACTTTAAAAAAGGCCTTTGACCGTGTGTGGCACAAAGCACTGTGGGCCAAAAGCTCATTCAAACCATCGAGCAACTGTACAGCAAAGCCAGCAGCGCAGAACTTGCACAAGGTAAAGTTGGTAAATGGTTCCACACCTCAGTTGGGGTCCGACAAGGCTGTCTATTATCCCCTACCTTATTCAATATCTTCTTAGAAAGAATCATGACTGATGCACTAACAGATCACAATGGAACAGTCAGCATATGAGGGAGAAACATCACCAATCTGAGATTTGCTGACGACATCGACGGACTGGCAGGTAGCGAAGAAGAGCTGGTGAGTTTGGTTGACCAACTGGACAAAACGGTTTCTTCGCGTGATCGACCCAGGCCATTAATTGTCAAGTTTGTTATGATGAGAGATCGAGATAATGTCTTGAGCGCAGCTCCCCATTTGCGTCGCTCTCCACATAGATTTGGCATCAGCCCACACCTTCCGGCAGTGATGCAACAAGCACGCCAGAAGTTGCTTCCTATAAGAAGAGAGGCCATCGCTGCTGGCAAGAAAGCATACATCAAAACAACAGGTACTGACATCAAACTGTACATAAATCCCAGAATCCGTACCCAGGATCCGCGTCCCACGATAAATTTCTATTGTTAGCATCACCTGATGGATTGTTATTCCGTGAACTGATCTCTTTTATGTCATCATGCTCATTCTACATTTTACTCCTGGATTATTATATCATTCACCTGATGGACATTAGTACAGATCCTCTAACCATACGTACCTCGTCATAAAGACAATTGAAACAATTCTTAGCATCACTTGGCCCCATGATCGTGCTTTTATCACGCTCAATGATCTGTTGTTTACAGGTTTATACTGACCATGACTTTGTATGTTATACTCTTGTGCTCCAGCCTCCATGCACTATCGTGTTCATGGTTTGACATGATCATTATGGTGAAATTGTCATTTTTTTATTAAAAAAAAATATTGCAAATTGAGCTAATTACATATGCATCCAGTATTTATGTTATGTATGTTCACTATAATGATATGGTTTGACATGATCATTATGTTGAAATTGTCATTTTTTGATTGCAAATTGATCTATTAGTATAATTATCATATGCATCCAGTATTTATGTTATATGAATGTTCACTATGATGGCACATCCAACATCCAACCATGTCCATATTTGCACCTCTCCTGGCGCCTGGCACAGTCGTTCTTTTTGTGCTATTCCTCTTCCGCTTTCCCCGCATGTTTTATGGTTTGGAGTTGTCGTCATGATGTACGAGGTACGCTTATTATATTTCAATGACCATTAATGTTGAATGATCTGTTACACATACGCCCTTATTGCTTAATCATGACAACATAATGCTGATCATCTAATCCTACACCGTGTCATAATGACAATTGGCACAGTAAGTTAAATATCAATGACCATAAATGTTGATTGATTATGCCCTATTTGCCTTATTTATGTTCACTAAACATCTTGATGACTATCTTAGCCATGCCTATGTGGCCCTAAAACCCATTGCTTTCATGCATATACCATGCCATGCATATACGTATTCAACCATGGCTAAGTGGTCATCATAATTATACACTGTCATATTTATTTATTTTCTCCTTCCGATCCCCGTGTGGTTTTACCTCCCCTCACCCATCCTAAGTTACCATTGTTAGTGTATTATGATTACGCCCGATACGTGCTTGGCCGTCACGTTTCGTCCATCCCGCCTTCAATTCCCTACTTTGGTTAAATTTTGTTTTTGTCTAATTCGTGTTGTGTGTTGGCATTGGCAGTAAATGGATAATACTTGTAACTCATGTTTTAAAAACATTCTTATTCATCAATCTAAGATATTATGTAACGCATGTAATTATTTTTACCATACTCGATGTATATATACAGATATAAATCCAAATTGGTTTTTGTTTCAAATGTACTGGTGAACTGTTCCCATTTAATCATTTTGTTGAAGACGATGAATTTAGATTTGCCTTGTTTTGCTTAAACAACACTCTTGACTACAATAGAATGTTAAGTCTAAAACTGAACCCATTTCAATTGGAGGAAGACATCCTTAACTCATCTGATAATAATATAATCAATAATGATGTTCATAAGTACTCTTATATATTTGATCATGATATGCTTAATAGCTCAGGCGGTAACGACGATTTTTCAATTATTCATTTAAACACACGTAGCTTTAACAAAAACTTTGATGCTATTCATACATATTTATCTAGTATCGACCGTACTTTTACCGTTATCTGTTTATCTGAAACATGGTTTTATGAGGATATGTCTAATGTTATCGATATTGAAAACTATGAGCTAGTCAGCACACCTCGCATTGGCAGAAGAAGTGGTGGGTCTGCTATTTATGTACACAACTCTGTATCATATTGTTTAAGGAAGGATCTCAATCTCATCGCACAGCCGTCAGTAAATGACCATTCTGAATCGATTTTTATTGAAATTTTAAATCCCGCTAGCAAGAATGTTATCGTTGGTAATATCTATCGTGCTCATCGTACTGATGCCAATTTATTTATCTCTGATCTCGATCAATGTCTTAACAAAATTACCAACGAAAACAAACAATGCTACTTAACCGGTGATTTTAATTTCGATTTACTGCAACATGAGAACATCGATATTATTAATGATTTCATTAACACCATGTATAAATCTAGCATGTACCCTCTGATCAATAGACCTACTAGGATAACCCCTACTTCAGCCACTTTACTTGATAACATCTTTACAAATGTTCTTACTCATGAAATTAAATCAGGTGTTATTGTGAATGATCTCACAGATCATTATCCAGTTTTTCAATTCACCAAGTCGATGCCTCATCGTCATAATCATCACCTGCCCATAAAATCTCGTTCATTCAATCAAAATAGAATTCTTGGATTCCATAATCACATAAGTCTCATTGATTGGAGCTTTATTACGGACATAACTTCCACCGAAGCAGCCTATGACGCTTTTAATACGAAATTCATCGATATTTACAATATCTATTTTCCATTGAGGTACAACAACGGTTCATCAACCCCTAAAAATATCCCTCGCAAGCCATGGATTACTTCAGCTATTCTTAAATCCATTAATCGCAAGCAAAAGCTGTATAGAAAGTATGTGGGTCATCCAACGGTCACAAATAAAGCACATTATATAACGTACCGTAATATCCTAACTACTATGATTCGCACCTCTAAGAAAAACTATTACGCTGAAAAACTAGATGCCTGCAAACGTGATACAAAACAAACATGGAATATATTAAAAAGTATCCTCCATCGACATGGTAGGCCCAAACCTCCAACGTCATTCAATATCAATAATATTGATATCAAGGATCCAGTTGAGATTGCGAACCACTTTAACTCATATTTTGCAAATATTGGTCTTACTCTCGCTAATAAAATTCCACCCGCGAATACTAGTTTTCATCATTACTTGAATAAAGCTACCTCTCCAAAGGACTCTTTTTTCGTTACCCCAACAGATAGCGATGAAATTATATCTTTATGTAAAACTCTTAAATCAGGAACCAGCTGTGGTTGTGATGATATTAAACCCGATGTTATAAAAGCTGTCAGTGATCTTATTGCTAATCCTCTTGTCCATATATTTAATGTATCATTGAGCTCGGGTGTTGTACCAACAAAGCTTAAAATTGCCAAAGTTGTTCCTATCTTTAAAAAAGGTGATCGTCAAGATTTGCACAATTATAGGCCCATCTCTGTCCTCCCTGCTTTCTCTAAAATCTTGGAACGTATTATGCACAAAAGACTATTTAGCTATGTTAATCGCTTCTATCTTTTACAGGACTGTCAGTTTGGTTTTCGATCCAATCATTCATCATATATGGCTATACTTGAGGCATACAATAAAATGATTACTGATCTCGATAACAAAAAATTCTCATTAGGTATCTTCTTGGACCTCTCCAAGGCATTTGACACAATAAATCATGATATTCTGTTATCGAAACTTAACCACTATGGTGTCCGTGGGAAGGCCTTGGACTGGTTCAGAAGTTACCTAACCAACAGATCTCAATTTACTATCTTCGACCGCCATTTTTCGTCTAATTTAGATTTATCCTGCGGAGTTCCACAAGGCTCGATCTTAGGTCCCCTCCTGTTTATTATTTACATAAATGATATTGTTTTTTCAAGTAATTTCTTTAAATTTGTAATCTTTGCCGATGATACAAACTTACTTGCCTCTCACAGCAACATGACCGATCTTATCAACACTGCAAATGTTGAGCTCACCAAAATATCTACCTGGCTAGATGCTAATAAATTATCCCTAAATGTTGATAAAACTACATTTATGCATTTTAAAAACAGGTATGATTCACGAATTCATAATTATAATGGCATAACAATAAATAGTATTCCAATTGTTAAAGTTTCGAGCACAAAATTTCTAGGTGTTATTCTTGACGAATCACTAAATTGGCAACGTCATAATACTCATAATATTACAAATATGGTCTCAAAATACTCGGGAATCCTTTTCCGCTTAAAACACACATTGTCACCTCACATCTTATTTTCGCTCTATACAAGCCTCGTCCTTCCTCACCTTCATTATTGCAACATCATATGGGCTGATTCTAACAACTGCAACCTTAATTCAATTCATGTGAAACAAAAGAAAATTATTCGTCTTTGTTCAAATTCACATTACTTAGCTCATTCTACCCCTTTGTTTGCAAAATTGAAAACCCTCACTATTTATGACATTCATAGGCTACAGAAGACTATTTTTATGTATAAATTTGCAAATAACATGTTACCTGATTTATTTTCTCATTACTTTAATAAATCAGATGTCTTCCACTCCTATGGAACAATTTTTTCACATCTTTATAGACCCCCACAATTTAGAACTGATCTTGCTAGACATACTATTAGAAGACAGGGACCATTGGAGTGGAATGACATTAATGATGATATTCGACACTGTAAATCAGTCAGAAGTTTTAACAATAGATATAAAAAATATTTACTATCGTTTTATTCATGAGGTCATAACTAAGGAACTTCATTCCTAATATATGTATAATTATACCGGTACTTATATAAATCCGTATTCTATCGCCTTGATGTCTTACATAATCATTATTCACAGATGTACATTATAATCGTTACTGATCTGTTATTGTAATTTTGTTCATGCCGTTGCCAACATACACTCGAGTTCTTTGCATTATAGCTAATGATTTTATTTAGGTGGCCAGTACTTCCCGAGCTCTGCTCTGATTTGGTCAACCTACCATAGTATAGTAATTGTATTGTCATTATTATGTATCTCATTTGTGGAAAAAATAAACTGAACTGAAAACAGCGACCAGATATGGCATGGAAATAAGTGCAGAGAAAACCCAGCTGATGAGTAACAAAGTCGAAGTAATAACAACACCAATCACAGTCAATGGCCAAAGACTACAGACAGTTAAGAAGTTCAAATACCTTGGGGCCACCATCAGCGTCGGAGGTTCCAAGCCAGAAATCCTTTCAAGAATCGCACTTACAACAGCTGCCTTGGCGAAGTTACAACCCATTTGGAGAGATAAAAAGATCACTCTCGGCACCAAACTAAGGCTTCTGCATGCCCTTGTGCTCTCTATCTTCTTGTATGCATGCGAGTCATGGACTCTGACGGCTGTAGTACAGAGAAAGATCGAAATGGTAGAGATGAGAAGTCTAAGACGCCTCCTTGGCATTTCATTTACTGACCACATCACAAACGAGGAAGTGCGTCGAAGAGTGGCACAACACATGAAGAGCTATACAAACCTGCTGGCCACCGTGAAAAAGCGAAAACTAAAATGGTATGGCCATGTAACCAGCGACCAAGTGGCCTCTCCAAGACCATCCTGCAGGGCACCGTAGAGGGGAAGCGAAGAAAAGGTCGCCAGAGGGAAAGTTGGAGGGCAACATCACAGAATGGACTGGGAAAACTGTCGCTGAAACACCAGCATTAGCACATGACCGAGTCATATGGAGGGAGGTGGTAAAGAGATCTGTCATGCAGTGCCCTACGACCCTGGAGGGTTATGGGAGCGGTAAGACGGTAAGACCTAGCATAACGGGCCTTATCTGGGGTTTATGTTGTTAACCCCAGATGAGGGACGTAAACCTAGGATAAGGCAGGCCTAATCTGGGGTTAACGCTCCTTACAAATAGGAATAAGGCCCCTTATCCATAGATAAGGCGCGTTATTCGGGGTTTAGGGCCTTAGCCCCAGATAAGAGACGTAAACCTAGGATAACGGGCCTTATCTGGAGTTTAAGCTGTTAACCTCAGATAAGGGACGTAAACCAAGGATAAGGCAGGCCTTATCTGGGGTTAATGGTCCTTATCTACAGATAAAGTTAAAATGTACCATTTCTCCATGCGATTTTGCAAACAAGTATCTGGGTTATGGCTGATAACAACAATCCACATATTCCAAATCCTCTAGAATTTGGATGGTGCAAAGAGAACAATGAACGGAGGCCAATCCTGATGACTAAACCGGCGACACCACCTAACTTTGCAACATCCGCTTATTGCCAATGCAAAGGCAAATGCAAACGAGGATGCCATTGTGTTACAATGGGAGAGTGTGCACTACTTTGCAGATGTAGAGCCAAGCCGGACACCTGCCATTTAACATTTCTCAATCAATCGGAAATTGAGTGAGCCAGAAACCTGAAGTGTGACATTTTCTTGTTTCTTAATTTGTGTACATTTTATCTCTAATATATCTTTATTTGTAAATTGTGATTCAATCTTATAAGTGCAATATTTTGATGTTGTTAATGTGCATTTTTATATCGTAATTTTAATATTGTATATTAGCATGTAATTTGGCCTGCGGGCCATGCTTCTGAATACAATACCAATAATAATAATAACCTAACCTGTTACTTGTGTCTAGAAAATATTGTCCAAATAATACCCCTTAAATGTCAGGCAGTTTACACATGAAAGAACCTGGTAGTTTGGATCAGTACTTAAAAAGAAATTTCACTAGGTAAGCTTATCCCACATTTAGCATATCACATATTTCCCTTAATTTCAGTTCAGAAAAATGTTTACGATTTTGTGGTATATCATTCCATCAAAGAATAGAGTAAATTATAAAAGGCATATTCCTAGATTTTGGACCAAATTTCAGGATTGCGGACCATAAAATTGTTAACAGAAAAGATCATATTTTACAAGGGACAATTAATTTATTGACACTTCATGTATTCAGTCAAAGAGCTGTTTGTATGCCTGGGCTCGCATGTTGTATTATTTATTTTATAAGATTTTACCAATTCTATATTTAACATTTTCCGGCGCCGACACCAAGTGATCAGGTGATAGTAAATCTAAAGTTTCCATTTTATTGTGAATGGATTGCGGTTCTGTATTTTGTAAATTGAATTGCTACTTTATGTCAATAACAAAACCTGCAAAGAATATTTCGTGTTCGATATTTTAAAATTATGCGCACGTTAAGAGGTTTGTCGAAATCCTGTTCAACCGATTTGACGGGAAATGACGATACTGCTGCTCACCACTCAAACTTGCAACTAATATCGACTGAGCTCTAGTTTCGCTTTTGAACTATTGATCCATTTCAGTCATGTTGACACATACAGGAAGCCTTACAATCGCCCCAAATTCAATTTGTGAAAAAATAATCAAAATTATTAAATTTGAATTTACGTGTGATCAAAGAGAGCTATGTCGAAAACTTGTTTAATCGATTTGACGAGAAATATCACTGCTATTTCACTGAACCGAAACTCAACTCTGCTCATCGGTTGAATTGGTTTCTGACATATCCACCGTTGACCGTGCGTCCAATTTCTTAATCTGGGATTTTATTTCATAGGTAAAGAGTAGAGATTTTGAGGCTCCCAAAATGTTCAAACATAATTACAATATGTGGTGAAAAGTGATACTAAATCTCCTTTAAAATAAAGTGAAGGTTTTTTCCTGGACACGTTGTATATCATAAATACCTCTGTTTTCAACAATTGAACATGTGCTAACGACAACAAACGTACTACTCTTTGGATTGAAAGGGTAACCGTTTATTAGTGGATGGCGAGGTTTTCCAATAATCACAAAAAATAGCCAAATATGGTTTTACACTACGGCTCTGTGAACAAATACATTTTATTTAAATTACAAAAACATAAACATCTGAATTTGTGTAGAAGAAAAAGGAATAATTAAAAGATCTGATAATATCGTCTTTGTCGTTCCCGTGGTAGTAGGAGAAGTGCACTTACACTTCATATCAAGTTAAAACAATGAATTCATATATCGTAGCATGAAGGGTTAAAAGGATAACACCAGATTCATCACTAAAGAGATAGTGTGTGAGGAAGCCGATGTACTGTTACATATCAAAATTATCACCATAATATTCATTTAGGTATGCTTTATTTAATGTTGAGGGTAAAACACTTAACTGCCCTCATTTGATATGCATTTTATACACATTGTTAAATAGATACAAAGGAGTTACATAATGGGAATAATATACAATTTTTTAGAACAAATTAGTAATACGTAATTTAAATTTACTTTGTGATACTCTTAACTCAATACTTGTTCAATTTGATTATTAGTCATTTATAATTATTTACACAATTGTCAAAATAATCTTCCTTTATACATGTTTATGTAATAATAACAGTCTTGTTGTGTATTTACATTAAGTTGCGTTACTTGCGTCAATTTCCATTTATTTACAACATTTTTGTTATGGTCCGCATGTGTTCAGTCAAACGGTCATATGGAATAGTGGGTTTTTTAAATCTTTTATTGAGTATTATTATCCGTTACTTAAACATGTTCACATATTTTTCACGTTTCACATCATATTGAATAGTTAACAAATGTATACAACTTTCATTTAATTTTGTTTCCGATTACCACGGCTACGGCTACGTATAATACAAGGGACCTTATTCATAATTTGCCTTTCCTGCCATTGATGGGGTAAAACTATGATATCACCTTGCCATTTTTTTATAAACAATTTGAAATTTCCACACACAACAAAGATTTTTTTTGAAAATTCACTTAAAATGATCGACATTTTGAAGGAAACAAAATAAACAAACAATAAACATCCGACCGCCCGTTACGCCAATTATTTAAAGCCTCTTGAATTATGAAATTGTTACTCTATATGAATTATACTATGTTCGGGCTTTTGTCTTATTTATCGCCGATATCATCACCATCAAAATATATATCTGTAATGCATTGGGTATATAAGACAACATTTCGTGAATCACACTCCGTTAAGCTTAAACGTAGGCTTTACTTACGTGGGCTTTACTTTTGTTTCCTTCAAAATGTCGATCATTTACGAAGAATTTACTTACATTGTAAATCACCAACTTATTTTTTCACGAAAACTAAATATTTATGTCTTGGCTATCACATAGTCAAATTACAGCGATATTGATCATAACATCGCTGAGATCTTACGGATATAAGTAGACTGCTTGAAAACACAAATTACATCGTTCATCCTGCATACCTGATTTTCTTGTCCGCCATACTACGGACTGGCCTGCTCGCTCCCCAGATCGTACACCGTTAATATTTTTCTTTTGAAGTCTCAAGTCTTTCAGACACCACCAACTAATCCCCAAGATCTGAGAATCCGCATCCTCAATGCTGTTCAGGAAATAAGGCGCACACAAATAACACGTTGTGCAGTACTTCACAACTTGAAAAGAGAACAGCATTTTGAGTGTCGAGCAGCACAAGAATATCACCTTCAAAACATTCTAACAATGAATGATTAATGCAGGACAATGTCCACCTTCACTAACTAATTCATTTTTTATTTTTTTAAATAATACTGAAACGTTTTATTTATTACATTAAAAAAGAATAAAGCCTTTAATATTTTAATTTGATTGTAAAACTGCGTCATTAATTATCAGCCAATGGATGTATTGCCAGATTTGCTCAATAAGGATAATTACATCTTTAACATGACATTTACTTCTCAGAATGATGAGTTCGATTACAGTTATTTAAGTAAAATTAGTTATTACATTTTTTTAGTTAATATTGATAATCAGGTAGGCCTATGCATGATAAACGATGTAAATTGTGTTTACAGGTCGTCTACTTATATCCGGAATATCTCAGTGAATTTATTGTCGATATACATGTAGCTGTACGTGTAACTAGACTATGTGATAGCCAAGACATAGCTCTAACATTGTTATCTACTTGTCAGAGTGATAATATGTGATTTGCCTTAAGGATACGGAACTCGACAAAGAGTGTTATGGTGTTTTTTTATACACCTTGTGTAGGTGTGTGTGTGTTTATAGGTAATAATGTCTCTATAACCACTATATAATTGCATATACAACGTATAATCTAACATCCAACTCAAAATGGCTTCCATGCAATTTTTACACAATAGGTAAAATATCATTTATAGTAAAAAATCTGTAAACGGACTTATCGTCTATCAACAGTCAAATGACTGCGTATCAGAGGTTTTGAGGATTCTGTGGAAATTCTCAATATCTGGTATCAATGTATATTCACGAGCTCAAATACCAGGCATCAAGTGAAATATTAAGACTTTCTCATCTGATGAATTAACTCGTCAAAGTACAGGATTTCCTAAAAGTTCCGCAACACTTTGAAATGCTCATAACTCTTTTAAATTGATCAATACACAAGTACATGTAAAAAAGAGGACACTTGTACGATTATGTAATTAACTTCATACAAATATCAAACAATGACTTAGAGAATAAATGCCTAACGGCTTAACATAATCAACCACGACGAGGACATTATTCTCTAAGTCACGTATTTGATCCACCTATCACAATTTTGCATCCAGGGAACGAGAAAAACAACTCTCGAGGGGAAAAGAAGTGGATCAAGCCATTACTGAGAAAGTCAGCCGACCTTGTTGACGAAACCGTCTAAAATGTGAGTAATCATCCTGGATTTCTTCACCATAATCTTAATTTAATTTATGCGTATAGTTGTGTCCCCCGCGTTCGTTGCTTGAAAATAGCAATACCCATTGAGTAATTTAAACCGTACATATGGTTATATAAACCAATCAAAACACGCTATTTGCGTTAACGCAATACTCTTTCAATGCTATAACATTACGAAGTATATTATTATTTAAAGTGTGATAATTAATTAATTATATTATTATCAGTAGTAGTAGTATTCCGCAATTAAAGTAAATAGTAGTAGTAGTATTATTATATAAAGTTACCAACATTACAATAAAATCACCAACTGTTCTATTATACACATTTATCAAAGATCCTAGATAACATTCAATTTAATGGATTTGTTTTTTAAAAAAAATTCTGCATGAAACTTGTTTTCTTGAATATATAAATATTACAATCAATACACATCGTTAGAGGGATCATGACGCAAAGCGTCACTGGTTGACCACGTGGTCATTGTATAATTTTTGCCTCACATCTTTGCAGTGAAATCGTTTGTTGAATACTCTTATCGGCTTTTTTCTTCCGATACTTCGAAACAATTTCAGCAAGGGTGTACAAATATGGGTTAATGGCAGAATTTATTGGTAACACAAAAGTTACTGACCATGCATAAACAGAGGGGGGTAATGTTATGACCTTCATTTGAACCAGAATTCCAAGGACAATGATGGGAGACCAGCAAATGAAGTCTGTAGCAACTATGGCTGCTACCTTGACAGTTAGCTTGATCTGTTCATGCATATCTGGAGTGCGTCCAGATTTCCTTGCTGAAATCATAACGACCCTCACTATCTCTATATAACAACCAAGTATTATAAGGTAACACATACAATTGAGGCCCAGGAACAGTGCTGTGGAAAAGTATAATCCATTAACCAGCCCTTCAAACTCTGTAGTAAATGTAACCAATTGAAATACAAGTTTTGTATCTTCTGGCCTGACAATCGTTATGTTTTGTTCAAGTGAGTATGTTTTAGTTAAAGCTAACGGGAGACCTATACACACATGAGAGTTATCATAAAATTTAAAATTGTCTCCAGCTAAAATTGATGGGATAATACCTAATGCTAACGCAAAAACCCATAGAAGTATAGCAGTCATATGTGTTGACTTTTTACCTAATTTGTTAATGGAGTATGGAAACTTAATGCTAATAAACCTATCTATGCTTACTAATGTGACAAAGAATACTGAGGCTTCACTCGACGTTATAGATAATGAACCAGCGATTCTGCAGGTTATGCCAGATCTCCAGGTTTCAGATTTCATGGGAAAGTAATTACCGTAGTAGATATCAGCACATGCTAAGATTAACATGTATATACCCATAAGTGAATCTGACATCGCTAGATTTCCGAGCATTATATCCTGTACTTTATATTTATGTGTATTTTTCCTTCTCCAAGCCAAAACAAATAAGTTTCCACAAAGTGCGTTTATACCAATGATCCACATCACAGCAACTAAAGCCCTGTCTGATAATAGTCTATCACATGTAAGATATGGAGATCTATCGTCTGAGGCACTACATTTCACACCAACTGGGACATAACATTCACATACCTCATGTTGACTCACATACAATTCTGAGTAACTAGTCATACCATGGAAGGTATCAAGAGTCACATCTGACAATGCATTGTTTCTCAGATTAAGATTTTTTAACCGAATCAAGTGTTCAATATCAGGCATGTCTTCCAATCTATTTACTGATAAGTCTATGAAAGAAACGTCGACTGTATCCTTAAATATATCAACATCAAGATTTGAAAGTTTATTATCTTTCAAAAAGAGAAAGTGCAGATTGGATAACCCTCTTAAAACGTTTGTTTCTAATCGTTGTAATTTATTGTTACCCACGGATAGATATTCTAGATTACTTAGCCCATTAAATGTACCATCAGACAGTGTGATCAACATGTTTTCATTTAAGAGAAGGACTTTCAGGCTATTCAAATCATGAAATAAGTGAGCACTTAATGTTGTCAGTTGGTTATCATACAGGTACAATTCTTGCATAACACTGAGTCCTGAAAACAACCCTTCTGGCAATGTTATCAAATTATTTTCACTCAGGGAAAGAAATCCCACTTTATTCAACCCATCAAATGTAGTTGCATTCAAATGGACAAATTCGTTTTCACTTAGTTTTACTCTTTCCAAGTTTGTCAACCCCCGCAACAACCCATCGGGCAGTTGGATCAAGCTATTGCGATACATGTACAGACTACTCAAGCTTTGTAGTTCCCTAAACTGCCCGATTGACAGTTGTGTTAAGTTATTATCATACAAGTAAAGCCTATCCAGGTTTATCAATCCGTCAAACAACCTATCGGGCAATATTGTGATGAAGTTTTTATACAAGTACAATCTATCCAAATGTTCTAACCCCCTAAACAATCCTACAGGGAGCGTTGTCAAATTATTGCGATGCAAGTATAGTATTTCCAGGTTTATTAATCCGTCAAACAACCCATCGGGCAGTTGGATCAAGCTATTGCCTTGCATGTACAGATTACTCAAGCTTTGTAGTTCCCTAAACTGCCCGATTGACAGTTGTGTTAAGTTATTATCATACAAGTAAAGCCTATCCAAGTTTATCAATCCGTCAAACAACCTATCGGGCAGTATTGTGATGAAGTTTTTATACAAGTACAATCTATCCAAATGTTCTAACCCCCTAAACAATCCTACAGGGAGCGTTGTCAAATTATTGCGATGCAAGTATAGTATTTCCAGGTTTATTAATCCGTCAAACAACTTATCGGGCAGTATTGTGATGAAGTTTTCGTACAAGTACAATATATCCAAATGTTCTAACCCCCTGAACAATCCTACAGGGAGCGTTGTCAAGTTATTGAGATGCAAGTATAGTATTTCCAGGTTTATTAATCCGTCAAACAACCTATCGGGCAGTATTGTGATGAAGTTTTCGTGCAAGTACAATTTATCCAAATGTTCTAACCCCCTAAACAGCCCTACAGGGAGCGTTGTCAATTTATTGAGATGCAAGTATAGTATTTCCAGGTTTAGTAATCCGTCAAACAACCTATCGGGCAGTATTGTGATGAAGTTTTCGTCTAAGGACAATCTATCCAAATGTTCTAACCCCCTAAACAATCCTACAGGGAGTGTTGTCAAGTTATTGCGATGCAAGTATAGTATTTCCAAGCTTTCCAGTCCCTCAAACAATCCATCGGGCAATGCTGTCAAGATATTGTCTTCCAAGTATAGTCTATTCAATTCTTTTAATCCCCAAAATAACCTTTCGGGTAGTGTTATCAAGTCATTGTCATCTAGATAGAGTCTATCTAAGTTTTGTAATCCTAAAAAAACACCACCGGGTAATGTAACCAACTTGTTATCGTAGAGGTACAATATATCCAAATTTTGTAATCCAAAAAACAATCTGTCTGGCAATGATGTCAATTTGTTACCATTCAAGTACAAGCTAGTCAAGTTGATTAGCCCTCCAAATAAACCATCTGGTAGCATTCGCAGTCTATTGTCAACAAGATCTAGGCGAATAAGCCTTCCCAACCCTTGAAATGATTCCAAGTCAAGTCTGGTCAAATTATTTCTTTTCAATATCAGTTCTTTTAAGATACTAAGGTCATAAAATACGCGAGCATTCAGAGTGGTCAAATAATTTCCTTCTAGGTCAAGAATATGCAGCGCTTTTATATAATGAAATGTGTCATTTTCTATTTTAACGATTTTGTTGTAATTGAGATCTAAACCTGATATTTCAATCGGAAATAATATCATTGCATTTGTATTGTGAGCGATATAATTGTCATCAATACATTTGAAAGATACCGCTCTGTTGCCAAGTGTGGCATTACAATTTAATGGAAATTCTAGTCTACAGTTATCATCATCATTACCTTCATAACATGTGATTTGGTTGTCGTAGCCGTTTACATTATAGCATTGTGTTTGATTTGGTTCTGTCAAACTTATATCACACAATTCTGGGCATACATGCATTGATCCTAATGCTGTAATCCCACTCAAACGAAGGCTGGCGTTCCCTTGCAGAGTCAATTGAATACTTTCCTGGATGAGTATAGAACTGCAATCTTCATCTTGTCCTTTAAACACCACATACCTTTTTGGACATTTAGTCAAGTCTCCTTGTCTTTCAATGAAGATGAACCAAGAATTCTGTAACAATGTCTGGTCTGGTATTTCTATGCTGGTATAATATCCTACCGTTACATTGACTTGGATACTGCACGAATGATGATGACTTCCGTGAAAGGTAATCGCCTCTGCACTGTCATTTCGTTCTTCTAGTCGACAGGATTGAGGATCTCTCACAGTAATATCCCACAAGGGTTGCACAGATATTTCTTCTGTAAATGCTGGCTTCGCCATCGGCACAACAATGTAGACGAGAGCTAATAATAATATGTAAATAGACATAGTGCTCCCAATAGCCATGTTAATAGAAGGTTTCTACTTTTGAAATAGCGTCAGATTATTGTTTTAACAAATTCACTGAAAAGGTTTTCACTTTAGATGTTGTGTCTCATGTCACCAAACCACAGTAATGCCACATACTTAACCAGCACGTACGGTGTTAGACGACGAACGGACGAACACGACAACTTCGAAAGATATCCATTGTCTGGCATTATAAATGGAAACATTTACAATAAGCCTGTATATGCATCGTATATTAGACTCCCTTAGACATTTGTTCTATGGTAACAACCGATCAACTCGGCGTCTTAGAAAGATTTGTTGGTAAAAAAGCCGTATAGTTCAGAAATATACGTAGTAATTTTCATTCTGTCAGTATTGTCATAATGATATAAATCGGAATTATGAGTGATATACTGACCAATCACTGAATTTACTGTATGCAGCTGCGTAAAAGAGGTTTAGCGTCACGTGTCAGTGTCCTTCGTTGTTGTTTTCATCCTACCACCTATCTGTTAAATGCGTAGTCTAACAAAATAATCGAATTCTAATGCTTAACGTTACAAAACGGGAGTGACAAAGAGTGATTTAATAAATACCGTGAAACAGGATTGCCACTGGTAATCTAGCAGTTAAATGAAGAAGGGGAATAAAACAAATTTTGACTTTGACCGGGAAGGCCAGCTCTCACCACCGGGTGAAAAAAAAATCGAAGGGAAGGGAAGAAGAAAGGGAGAAAAGAGGGAAGGAAAGGGAAAAGGGGAAAGAAAGGGAGAAGAGGGGGAAAAAGAGAGATGGAAAAGGTAAATAAAAGGAAAAGAAATGGAGAAGAGGAAGGTAAAAAGAGAAGGAAGGGAAAAGTTAAGAGAAAACGAAGGATAGGAAGGAAATAGGTGAAGGAAAAGAATAGTGTAGATAGGGGGACGTCTCTATAGTCCGAAGGTTCTATAATCCGAAGGTTCTATAGTCTGAAGGTTCTATAGTCCGAAGGTTCTATAGTCCGACGCACGTAATTTACCATTCGCTAGTCCGAATAAGATAAAAGGTTCTTTACTCCGAGTTCTCTATTACGAAGGTTCTCTAGTCCGAAAACAAAAAGGTTCTTAAGTCCGACGGTTCTATAATCAGAAAATAAAATAGGTTCTATAATCCGAATTTCTAAAAGTGTTAAAAAAGGTTCTCTAGTCCGAAAATAGAAAAGGTTCGTTAGTCCGAATAGTGATAAGGTTCTTTAATCCGAACATTGCGAAGGGTTCTATAGTTTTAAAAAAATGGTAAAGGGTTCTCTAATGCGATAGTGTAAAAAAGTTCTCTAGGCCGAATTAAAAGAAACGTTCTATAGTTCGAAATTTGTAAAGGGTTTCTTTAATCCGAATCAAAATAAAGGTTCTATAATCCGAAATTTGAATTAGCGTATTTTGCAGTGCGCCATCTATGGATATAACATGAAGAATATTCATAAATACGAAGCATTAGTTATTTCGACCTACAGAAGGTGCAATCTGCCGTACCAGTGGCAGATGGTGAAGAACACAATTGGCCCAATGTGCAAAAGTATTGGTTTACTTACCACAGTGTGGATAATTAAAAAAGGAACAACAAAAATGCCTATTTGTGCCCCTCCCCCTTTTTTGATAATGAAAAAGAGAGAACAAATTAATACGTACATATAGGCCTACGTAGGGAAAGGGGAATATCAAGGGGCTGTGTCACAAATGGGCATTCTATGTATCTTTTTAATAGTAGGCCTACATAATTAGAAAAAGATCAGAAGAAGAAAAATATCAATATCAGGGGCGGGGGTAAAAATTTGCATTTTATGTGAATCTTTTTAAAAGGAGAAGACGATAATTTCAATAATAAGAGCGGGCACAAAATGTGTATTTTAAGTTGATCTTTTTAACATTTAATGTTAAATGATTGAACACTATCGTGGCAGCGGGGACACAAACATAGGACAGTCATTTAATCCCAACCCTGCCCGCCAACTCCATTGTTTCAGAGGCGATGTTCGGCATGAATTGATTTGTGATTTTTCAAGTCAGGTAATATTTTTGCACCATTTCTGCACTTAAAATTGTGTAATTCCCATGAGGGGTGGTCTGTCTGCCCCCACACCTTTTTGGGCAACCAGACACTTATTATAAAGTGTGAGTTAATGAGGTATGAAATGGCTTAAGCAAAAATGCCGGGTAAACAAAATGTATATAAGTGCCTTGACCCATACCAGAAAGTTTGCCCCCACCCCCTGTTGCCCCCCCCCCCCCCCTCAACAAAAACCCGACAGGGTTTTGGGGGGGTGAATCTAAGAAATTTACTTAAATCCCATCTAAATGCCAATTTGCCCTTGACCGGTTTGAAGATGGGCAAGTAAATATAAAAATGAAACATTTTCATGGGCTACGCGCGCAGAATATCATTGTACCATAACAATGGCTAGATTCTTCATTCGTCATTCGGTAAAATAGAAAACCCAGCTGCGTCATTTTGTTTCGTAATAGGGTCGAAATGGTGTTCACCGGGAAAACATACCTTGCCCCCCCCCCCCCTGACAATTGACCCCAGATACGCCACTGTTTGGAGGGCAGTGTTAGCAATGACAGTGGATTTGTTAAAGTCACACAGGACAGGATTTGAAAATCCCTGAGACCATTCATGAAACTAAAAGGAATGAGAATCTCAAGAAAGCTTACAGAACAGAAAAATATTGTTTTAACAGGCTTGTTTAAATACTCTGCTTTAATAATAATAATAATAATAATATTACCGTTCTTATATAGCGCTTTCCACAATGCAAGCACAGTCCCAAAGCGCTTTTTAAATCAATTATTATCGCTGCCAGTTTAGATATCAGAATCCTTTGGTCGCTACACTTAGGCGGCTACCAGTGAACAAGTGCACAAGCCTATCAGCACTACTTAGATTTTGATATCCTAACAGCTCCCCAAATATCGCGTGGGTCGACGAAGCAATTGAGACTAAGTACCTTGCCCAAGGATACAAACATGTTGGCCGTAATGGGGCTCGAACTCACAACCTTTGCATCGTGAGACCGGCGTCTTATCCACTAGACCACACACGCTCCCACAAAGGCATATTATGCGATTTTGTTCCATGGGACGCCCTCTATCCTTAATTTATTTTGAAAGCAGATTTTCTTACAGATTAACATTTCTGGTCATAAATCATAAATACATTCTGAGTTATAGGGTGATACGATTCCTAATTACTGGTTTTAGAGTGAATTTAGAATGACAGTTAACTGTCCTGCAGCAGGACAATCTATTTTCAACCTCTTTAAACCATGATTTTGAAGTAATTTTGAATCGAGCGAATAGATGAGCGAATAGTTTGATGAAGGACCTCTGTGGATTTGAATGGAAATCAGCCCATGATGACTATATGTAACTTCTTTGTTGAATTTTGAAATTATGTATATTGATTGTTTGTATATCAAAGTTTATATATCAGATTGCCACCTGACGCTCAGAAAGAATAATATTGACCTGACCAAATTTTTGCGGATGCCACCGTGATGATGAGAGGCAAGTCTGCCATTTATTTTTCACTGACTACATACGCCAAAACAATTCAAACGATAATATATAATTTGCAATAATTAATACGAATTTCTGACCTACGTCGCGGATGGAAAGAAATTTGCCCATCCGACCCTTACATGACCTGGTACTAAGGGCTGAAGACAGATTTAATTATGTTATAACGCATACATCTATGCCCATCCGTTCTATATCCGACATGGGGATAGGCAACCCTGAATTGAATTGAAATAGTCACAACAAGCATTATTAAGGCAGAACCACGAATTTATATCCAGTTTAAAAGGGTAGACATGCAATTGTCGCCCTTTTAAAATTGCATTGATCAAAATTAGTTTACATAAAGGCTGAAAACATATTTAATTAGGACGTACATTTTTACGACGAGGACGGAAAGATGACTTTGCCCATCCGTTTCTCTACTCGACCTGAAGTGAGATTAAACCCAAGATCCTGTTTCGATCTTTGCATTTAGCGATACTTTTTGTTACATGTATGAGTACCAACATTAAAATTCCATAATTTGGGGCACGATACCGCTTCATTTAACATACACTTGAAATAAAGTCATACCGGTTAAATTTTAACCACATTTTAACTCCTTTGTGGGAAAACGCACAATTTGCATTACATTTTGTACAAATACTTGTTGAATAAATAATGCATATCAACCGTTACATTTTTAAATGATTGTAATTACTTTGAAAGAAAAAACCAAAACTGCCACACAAGTTTTTTCATTTGAACGGCGGAAAATGGGAACACTTGCCTAACCCCCCCCCCCCCCTCTTTTTTTCTTGATTAGTATTAGGAAGATTGTGGCGGAAAGCATCTGAGACCCGGATGAGGGTTGAAGAACAATAACGCGTTTTCCCAATCAGATACAAGGATTTTCTTTCCTTTCTCTGTTATATGAACTGTATCTTACCAGTAGAGAGAACGATCACTGGGCTTAATAGCCAGCCGGGTGTCTGCTAAAATACGTGTTAGGCAGACTACAGCATACTATGAGCGAAATAGTTGATATTAGACATACATTTTATATCACCTTTATGATTGCAAGCGTCAAGATAATAGACACGAGGTAGAATATCAGACCAAATAATTGTATTAAGGTACAAATGGCTAAGGGCGGACAGGATTTCCTCTATCAACGGCCGAAACTCCGTAATTGTGCCATCGAACAGATCGTTGGAACCAACATGGACAACAATATTATTATTAACAATGGTAGTCGGATACCTACGCCTCTTTAGCTATTTGGACAACTTTTCACGTTACCCACGAGTTATAATTACATATGAATACTAGACGTGCGCATACAAAATCCATATCTTGGACTAGGGAGACCTACATAATATATGCACAAAGATAAGAATTCAATGCGATAGTAGCCGGCTGCACAAAACTCAAAACTCTATCTCTGTAGAGAAAAAGAAACATAGTAGGCTCCAGGTGCTAACTATCTCGTGCCAACCCGAATTGAATACTTAATCAGCCCATATATGGTCACGCGTTATGAACTCGCCTCCCAATAGGGTGGTGCCGTTACATTTTTTAGCTTCATGCTGTCATTTTCCTCAAATATTTTTAAAACCACAAAAGCTATCTCAACAAATTTGGTATCATTTTAAAGCCCTAATAACAAGCTATCTGCCTGCCAAATGGCATTGGTATAGCTAATACAGAAAGGGAGATACAGCTGTTTGATGTTTGGGGACCAGGGGTGGTGCTGGAAGGGGTGTTTCTGGAAGGGGTGCCGCCTGTACAAACTCAATGGGGATAATCCCATGCTTTGTTCTTTTTACAATAACTAGTCATCCCCTAATGTTAAAAACACAATTTTGGTCCCATTTCAAAGGATATTTAGTAGTCATTAAGTATGTGGTTCAACAGACTTGTCAACTATTATTAACAACTAATTAATTATGGATAAGACAATGATCATCAGCTTTCTTCCTATTCGCTACACAGTCAACATGAATAATCAGCCTCAATTTACCGGATTTATAAAAATGACTATAACAGAAAAAGTTGTCAACCTATGATAGCAAAAGTATACATTTTTGGAAAGCTTGTAACTAGAGGAATTCAGAAATGCAGTTTATATCAGGGAAGGGTTCATCCTTAAACAAATATTTCTGAAAATTCTAAAAATATATAAAATAAAAGTTTGAGATATTCACTAGCCGGTATAATTACCATACCGACGTAGTAACTTTGACAAATATATATCATCTAATGGGTAATTTCATGAGGAATTCAAATATGTAAACAAAATAATGATAGGGATAGGTATACAAAATATATGGATCTCAAATTAAAAAATTAAAAACTCTGATATTTTCCGAACATTTTCGATCATACCATTTTAGTTCTTGGTCGTACTATAATTTTAATGACATATTTGGTTTCCTCATGCAATTTCCCTTCAGAAAATGTATACTTTTACTACCTCAGGGGGGGTATACAAGCAAATATAAATGTGTAAAGTTAAATTCATGTCGCGAAAGCCAAAATCCGTGTGTAACGCGAAAGGAGGCGAGCTTAAAACACATGACCATATATGAACTCCCCCAAGGACAACCAGCAATGGTTAACCAAATATGAACAAGCGCTCGCTAAATAAAACAGTGATGTTACCAATTATCAGATTGCGCAAATTACGTTTAGGTATTGCTCATCCTCTGGTTTTCATGAAAACTATTTCGTAAGAGTACGTGGTTAACGAAGCAAACGAGAGATGCCATTGGTCCCGTAACACAATCCGCCAGTCATCATTAACCGTTTCACTGTAGCTCATTAATCCCCAAAATGTATACGTTAAAGAGCTTGAGATACTAGTGCTGACGTTGAACTTGACGATAGCAGTAGAGTAACAAGAAAAGTCTTTTAAAAAGATAAACAGCGCTCAGAAGAGGTAAACAACAGCGTAATAAACGACAGTAATCCGAATGACGTTTTGTTGTTGTTGTTGTTGTTGCTGCTATACACAAGCATCTGATCCAAGCATAAATTGATGTGAAAATTCTGTTGTGACAGCAATAAATATTATAGTTAATAATGCTCGTGATTTACATTTGTTGAAGATAGCATTATGGTAAAGCAATATCCGAGAGTGATTAATATCCTAATGCATACACGATCAACCATTGTGCGTAGCAATATTTAGTAAACCATGAAATGGCTACCCAGTCGCTAAGTTATTCGAACCATACCGTATACGAGTACATGCAGACGGTAACATGGCCTAGTTGGGTTTCATTGAGAAAACTGTTTTGGCTATTGGTACTGACTGAAGCTACCATAATAGTGCAGAACGCTGACAGCACCAACAATGGCGTATAGTTGTAGTAACTTACAGGCATTTGCAACTGGTGCGAAATATTAAACAACGGTTTTTATTATTATTATGAAACAACAACAAATTCTTGTTTCACAGTTAACTGAAAACAGCGATACCTTGTATGAGATCGTGCCTCCGCATGATGCAATAATAATTCACTGCAAGTTGTGGCTCACGGAAGCGTTGTCACCAACCAAGGACTCACTTCTTTACTTCACGGATGACTATACTCGGAACAGGCTGGGTGTGGATACAATCATTTGAACCGTTTGATGACAAAATGTTCATTTTAAACAGTCGGTTTAACTAATTTATTTGTCAACATACAGGTAGAACTTTGTTAAACGGTTTATCCGTTGCACTGTTGCAAGGACAATTAGGCATTTGTATTTAAACACTTCAAGCGCTTGTCAATTAACGCATATATAGAAACAATCACTTGAACTGTTTGCTGTCATATATTAACTATTAGAAATTATACGGTTTATCCATTTTGGATAGTTAAATATTTCATAAAACATAGTTACTAATAGTTTACAAACACTATTTTAGAAACAATTGGTTGATACATTGATTTGTATACAAATGCTTTAAAGGCATTGAGAGATGTATCGATATACTAAATGAGCAAATAACGTAAAGATAATCATCAACATAGCCCAAATCCAAAATATCATACAATTCCGACATCGCCTTCATGCCAAAATAAGCAAATAACGGCACTTCCGGATTGAGATTTGCCGCAAAAGTCCGTGAGTAAAACGATGCATAATTTCCGGATTCAGCACCTGAGTTTCGATATGATCATATCGAAACTAAGAAAATCATGAAATTTTATATGATCAACGGCGAATGTTGGTAAACTGTTTCAGATGGTAGTTAGTATATGCCTTAGTATTACTTTGATGCAAAAAAACTAATTTCCAGGATAATTGAGGGCGCACTCCTATACGTATCTTTCAATGCCCCTTTAACAGTTAAAGAATTTGT
Organism: Ophiura sarsii; assembly: GCA_035610835.1. Taxonomy (NCBI): domain Eukaryota; kingdom Metazoa; phylum Echinodermata; class Ophiuroidea; order Amphilepidida; family Ophiuridae; genus Ophiura; species Ophiura sarsii. The sequence goes on along the minus strand of CM069441.1, from coordinate 148,537,994 downwards.
ATACAAATGCTTCAACCCGTTGCAAAATTTGGAAGCATTTGTATACAAATGCTTTAACCCGTTGCCAAATTTAGAGTGTATTTGATAAATTGGAATTCCTCCATTTAGCGTGTTTAGCCCTGCATATTGAAGATTTGCCAGTATGCAATATGAACTGATAACATATGTTGTGACATTAAGAGTAGTCGCTACTTAGGGCGTGTTCCAGGCGCATGTTCCAGGGGTGGGGCTTTGGGGGCTCAAAGGGTAGAGGGGGAGGGGAGAGAGAGGAAGAAGGGGGAGGGGAGAGTTTTGATGAACTTTATGTTCGTTACACACCCCACAAAATCAGTCAGCAAATCAATGAATATAATATTATTACAACATTATTAAAGAAGAGGCCTCCATTGACGCCAAAATCCCACATTATTAGGGATTGTTCAGAAATAGTTTCAATGTTTCATTATTCAAGCTTAACAAGATGGTTACAGGAACCTTTTCTGTACCTTTTGCGTGCTATATTTGCCAATGTTGGTGCGCTTCGCGAGAATAAGTTTTAATGTTTCATTATTCAAGCTTAAGATGGCTACAGGAACGTTGTTCTTGACCTTTTGAGTGTTAAAATTGCCAATTTGTACGCGCTGCGCGTGAATTTGTTTCAATGTTTCATGATTCAAGCTTAACAAGATGGCTTTAGGAATTGTTGCTGGACCATTTTAGTTAAAAGAGTGGACATTTTTTTGCGCGCTGCGTGCGACTTAGTTTCAATGTTTCATGATTCAAACTTAAGGGAGGTGTCAACCCTGTTTGGCACCAAATTTATCAAGCACTGTAACTTTTAAATTATAAATGTGATGTACATGTACTGTACAAGTACAAGTACAAGTATACTTTTTTGTACAGAAATGAGTCAGAAAATCCATTTTTGGTCAATATTTTCAAAACAAACACATTTTAAGCCCAAAAAAAATGTGCTCCTAGATATTTGACTTTAGATGATGTTGGTGAAATTTTGGAATTTTTAATCAAAAACTTTTGTTAGGTTGTCTGAAAAATATTGGCGCCAAAAAAGTGATTTTGGGGCAAAAATGTTAAAATCACTATTTTTTGTGAATTTGTTTACCAAAAATGGATTCTACGACTAACTTCATTGACAAAATTGTATACTTTTATGTACATTACATTATTAGTTTAAAAGTTATAGTGCTTGATAAATTTCATAAAAAAGGGTTGACACTTCCCTTAACAAGAAGGTTTCAGGAAAGTTTTCTGGACCATTTTATTTTAAAAAGTGGACATTTATGCGCGCTTCGCGAGAATTAGTTTTAATGTTTTTTATTCAAGCTTATAAAGATGGCTTCAGGAACTTTTTTTATACGATTTGCCATAATTTAATAACGGAAGCTCCAAAATGGATAGAAACAATTATTATGGCACATAAGATTGCTGAACATGATTACTGGTATTTCGCGAACAATTTGTATATTTTCATCCCCCAAAAAATCATGTTTCACATGGGACACTTTTTTGACACACCCTGTATTACAAGCGTTTACCGGAAATCAATTAATCGAAATGAAATATTTCCAACGTATTATTCCAAGTAATTCCTTGCTGAAGTCTGTAAAAATGATTGATGATGACAAGTGTCATTTGCGTTTAGAGAAAGAAAATATTGAACATATGTTTTGGCTATGCCCAATTATAAACACTAGCGGGATACCCCCGCTACGCTCGGGTCCCCGCTAGATGAGCAAATGCGATTCATGAGTTGTAACGTGAGTCCATAAATTGTCAATTGAGTTCGTGAGCTGTAAATAAACTCCGGTGGAATATACAGACGATGGTGGACACGAACGGCCGTACATTTTAAATTTCCGTTAGTTTCAATGTAACAATGGATTTGATTATATGACCCCATAAAATTCATCACACGTTGGAACTAAATGATTTCATCCTACAACCGCTGAAGTTGGATAACCAACTCAAGTGTCAGTATCAATTTTTGAATTTAATCCGTTGCTAAGCGTTCGTCCCATTCACTTGATCACGTAACCTCGTTCTTAGGGATTGTTCAGAAATAGTTTCAATGTTTCATTATTCAAGCTTAACAAGATGGTTACAGGAACCTTTTCTGTACCTTTTGCGTGCTATATTTGCCAATGTTGGTGCGCTTCGCGAGAATAAGTTTTAATGTTTCATTATTCAAGCTTAAGATGGCTACAGGAACGTTGTTCTTGACCTTTTGAGTGTTAAAATTGCCAATTTGTACGCGCTGCGCGTGAATTTGTTTCAATATTTCATGATTCAAGCTTAACAAGATGGCTTTAGGAATTGTTGCTGGACCATTTTAGTTAAAAGAGTGGACTTTTTTTGCGCGCTGCGTGCGACTTAGTTTCAATGTTTCATGATTCAAACTTAAGGGAGGTGTCAACCCTGTTTGGCACCAAATTTATCAAGCACTGTAACTTTTAAATTATAAATGTGATGTACATGTACTGTACATGTACAAGTACAAGTATACTTTTTTGTACAGAAATGAGTCAGAAAATCCATTTTTGGTCAATATTTTCAAAACAAACACATTTTAAGCCCAAAAAAAATGTGCTCCTAGATATTTGACTTTAGATGATGTTGGTGCAATTTTGGAATTTTTAATCAAAAACTTTTGTTAGGTTGTCTGAAAAATATTGGCGCCAAAAAAGTGATTTTGGGGCAAAAATGTTAAAATCACTATTTTTTGTGAATTATTTTACCAAAAATGGATTCTACGACTAACTTCATTGACAAAATTGTATACTTTTATGTACATTACATTATTAGTTTAAAAGTTATAGTGCTTGATAAATTTCATAAAAAAGGGTTGACACTTCCCTTAACAAGAAGGTTTCAGGAAAGTTTTCTGGACCATTTTATTTTAAAAAGTGGACATTTATGCGCGCTTCGCGAGAATTAGTTTTAATGTTTTTTATTCAAGCTTATAAAGATGGCTTCAGGAACTTTTTTATACGATTTGCCATAATTTAATAACGGAAGCTCCAAAATGGATAGAAACAATTATTATGGCACATAAGATTGCTGAACATGATTACTGGTATTTCGCGAACAATTTGTATATTTTCATCCCCCAAAAAATCATGTTTCACATGGGACACTTTTTTGACACACCCTGTATTACAAGCGTTTACCGGAAATCAATTAATCGAAATGAAATATTTCCAATTTAAACCGCTACATCGTATTATTCCAAGTAATTCCTTGCTGAAGTCTGTAAAAATGATTGATGATGACAAGTGTCATTTGCGTTTAGAGAAAGAAAATATTGAACATATGTTTTGGCTATGCCCAATTATAAACACTAGCGGGATACCCCCGCTACGCTCGGGTCCCCGCTAGATGAGCAAATGCGATTCATGAGTTGTAACGTGAGTCCATAAATTGTCAATTGAGTTCGTGAGCTGTAAATAAACTCCGGTGGAATATACAGACGATGGTGGACACGAACGGCCGTACATTTTAAATTTCCGTTAGTTTCAATGTAACAATGGATTTGATTATATGACCCCATACAATTCATCACACGTTGGAACTAAATGATTTCATCCTACAACCGCTGAAGTTGGATAACCAACTCAAGTGTCAGTATCAATTTTTGAATTTAATCCGTTGCTAAGCGTTCGTCCCATTCACTTGATCACGTAACCTCGTTCGCCTATTTTAACCTGAATATTCGTGAATACGCCCGTGTCCGGCATCGTCTGGAATATAATTATAAAACGCGCCACAGGCGGTTATGTGAAACTCGGCACCTGAAAAAACGCGCCAAAATGGGCAAAAATCTGCGTTTTTGAAGCAACCCCGTCATGTCCGCAGTTGTAATGTATTAAGAAACCACATTATGTTTAACTTCCCATGCGTTATACCAATATATTAATCTATGGCATTATGCCGCATTACTTTATTAACCCCTACCTCTGAAACCACATAAACCCCCTACAACCCACCCCCCCCCCCTCTCCCCCAACCTCTGAAACCACATAAACCCCCTACAACCCCCCCCCCCCAACTCCCCCAACCTCTGAAACCACATAACCCCCCCCCCCCCCCGCCCCCACACTCCCACCTACACAAATCAGGTTGATTTATTGACCCCCACCCAACGGTACTTATACCACATCATTATAATCATAACCCTCCATTTCCCGTGGCTACTTTATTAATCCCTACCTTAACCCTCGGTCCCGTGGATTGTTTGGCATAGGCTATGCCAACTAAGTTCATTAACCCCCTACCCACCCCCACCCCACAAAAAAAAGTAAAGAAATCAGGTTGCTTTATTAACCCCACAAAATGCTACGTATACCACATCACAATATAACCATAGGCCTATCCTAAACCATTTCCCGTGGTTTTACCCCCACCCGACACCACATACCCCTTATAGTAATGGGCCTATAACCATTTCACGTGTAGCTTATATGCGCCATGTGTAGGAGTGCGTTTAGTGCCGCGGCAGTGAGAAAACATGCACCCGACGCGTCACCACGGTATGATTACGCGGCCTAGTACACTGCAAAAAGGTTGCTTAAAATACGTTGCTAAAAGTACTTTTATCATCCGTTGGTTGACGTGTTGATTAAAATTCATTCAATATATGTAGAAAGTTAGGCGTTGTATAAAAGTAAAAAATCCCCAGCGTTGAGCAATTCGTCGAAAACAATGTCCTTAAAATGTTGGTGGAAACTGTTTCTGTTGCTAAAATATGTTGCGTAAATTATTCCACTTTGGCAACTGTTGCTTGAGCATTGAGAACAATCACGCAACAGTTGATGCAAGTTACGCACATGTGAATTTTAGGCAACTGTTGTCCACAAAAAAACCAATTTCGTGAGCTGTTGCATACTTGAACAACTGTTGAGTGAATATAATTGCCTAACTTTTGAGTAACTAGAATTGGTCAACTGTTGGTGAAAACATGTTATCTAACGGTGTTGGGCAAATTTTACTTAACAGTTGAGCGGTTGCATACTTGAACAACGTTGTGTAAAATGTTGAGTAAATATTTAAGCAACCTTTTTGCATCGCAGGACCACAATTAGATTTATTCTGTCTTGGCATCCAAAACGGAATAAATCGCTAACACTGACAAAATATTTTCAAATTGCCATTCTTGTTTGACATATATTTGTTTATGAATATCATTTCAGAGGTGGTATCGCGACGTCATTAGCGATGAATATAACGAAAATACACGACATGGATATATACTGAATAGTTCATGTCATGTAATCTATTTTCCACCAAAAGAATCACATAACTATGTTTATGTATTATATAATATGGACTATTTAAACCTTCATACCCAGATAGCAAGGAAAACGTTTGGCAAACGTTTACAGTAAATAACACCAATGATAAGAGATTTCAGATATTTATATATAGGCCTAGTTAAATAACATGTTAAAATAAATTACAGATTCACTACCGAAAGGGAATATTGTATGTAGCTCTGCTGCATCATTACAAGTTACCGGTTCACTACCGGAAGGAAGTGATGTATGTAGCTCTGCTGCATCGTCCAGAATTCACATTATTTGCCTACCCCGTGTTGCTATACAAAAATGCTCAATATATAATAAAAACTTGTCACAAAAAAGATACCCAACATATGGCTACATTTGATAAATTAAGCAACAGTTGCTATACAAAAATGCTCAATATATAATGAAAACAATTCACAAATTAAGCAACAGTCACAAAATGCCCAACAAATGGTTAATTAATAATACCCAACTGTTGTGTAATTAAAATTGTGCAACTGCTGAGTAACTGGTTGTTCAACTGTTGGTGAAAACATGTTATCCAACGGTGTTGGGTAAATTTTATGCAACTGTTGAGCGGTTGCATACTTCAACAACGTTGTGTAAAATGTTGAGTAAATATTTAAGCAACCTTTTCGCAGTGTACGCGCAATGCACAATATCGTGCGATTCTAGTGGCATTTTGGAGCCACATTCGAGCGGTTTTTTGCTGTTTTTGAAGCCAATTATTAACCAATTTCACTGGAATATACTTTATCACACGTCCCGTTATTTCCTTTATATTATTTTATACAAAGTAGGCGACACTTCTGATCAAAACTAACGGAGTACTAAGGATAACAAACACATAAACACACAAACACCCCCACCCCACCCCATTTCCAGAATTATAGTAAGATTTTTTGGTAAAATGATGGATAAATGAATAATGATACACTGAAAACTAGCATAACAGTCGATTGTATGGATGCACTGTACTAAGGGAGCAGTTCCATTTATACGCGATAAATTTATCGCGACTGTATCGGGGCCTGATATGTTTTGGACCCGATGTTTTTCAAGTTGATACGCGATAAAATAGTCATCAGGCCCCGATAAAATAGACATCGGGGCCCGATACGAGGCCTCTGCCATACCCTGGGGTATGTTTAGCAAATAGAGCGGGACATAGTTTAGCAAATACACGAGGATAATACAATTTACGTTAAACATCCATAACCAATAACATTATCTCTAAAAACATGAAATGCTGAATTTGTACCTTACAACTATAGAATAAATAACCCGAAGCTCTATTTATATACCGACCACTTATCTTTCGTTATATTTAAACAAGCGGTAATACGCTACTCGATAAATAATCCTTTGCTACTCGCAACTGTACGCGATACAAATCTCATCGGGGCCTGATAAAAAACTCATCGGGGCCCGGAACATTCTCGCAATTTTTATCGCGTACAAATGGAACTGCTCCCTAAGTATTATTTGTTTCAAAATCAGTGTCTAAAGAGCAAACACGATATTGATATTCTTGTGTCAAAGATTAAAGATGACAAAACTATTTCTACAAAACACAAAACAAGTAGAGGGGTGGGCAACTGGTCCGGTTAAGCACATTTCATGATATAAAAGCTCGTGTAAATATTTATGGAATTGCTATGTAAATATCACCCATGTAACTGTTTACATATAACACATAATCAATGTTAAACAATATCAAAAAAGGCCAATTACCACTAACTAAAAACTTTACTTGGCACGGACCAGTTACCACATCATTGGGGCAACTGGTCCTATATGTTCCAACGGTTAGAATACACAGAAATCATTGATTGACAACGCGGTAACTAGGCAGTATTTTCTTTACAAACTCATTTCCATATTATTTAACATGTAAAAAGGATACATGTCTCATGAAACCCATGTTTTATACAGTGTTCGTGGTTAACGTGTAAATAACAGTAATACTAATGGTGTACAAAGCAAGCGCAATTTTCGACTGCACGTTTATTAGATAAAACGGTATGAACCTAGTTAAACATTGTTAAATGGTTACATGGTTGTGATATTCAGACGCCACATACATTTGTCTATATATACCCCTTTCTTTAATGATTTGTATTTACAGACACCAATTAAAATATAATACAGATGTAATTCATAATACCGAGGTTTTAAACCATTCTAAAGCAAGTTCGTATCATATTGTAATTTCAATAGCAGAAATAGTGGTATTAAACCCAAAATACCCCAAAATGTCTAAGAACTAGAAAGAATGTGAAATATTTCATATTCTATTCCCATTTCAATACCGAGTCATGTTTAATTGACTCTAACAACTAATTTTCAAAATTAATTTTTCAATTTTGATTTAGTTTTTGCAGGTGGACCAGTTACCCCATACCCCTTCGGACCACTTGCCCCAACAAATGATTCAGCTCTTTGTCGAGATGAAAGATTATTCAAGAACGCCTGTGACGTAATACATTTTACGCCGAAATGTTTTAAAACATACCACCATTTGTCATAATAATCAATAACTCCAAAAATGTCAGAAAAAACACAAAACTGCATTTTAGTTTTTAGCCATTACGCAGTTTTCTGTAGCCAGCGTGTTTCATTGAATTCGCAATTATAACGGCGTTCGGGTCCTACAATAGACGAGTGTGTTTAGATAAAATAAGAAATGGTATAATTTGTTATTTGAAAATTCATAAACTAATAACTCTACCAAATGAATACCCGTGATCTTTAAATGATAATTTTGATCGCAAATCCAAACCACCAATGTCCCAAGTAAGCAACATGCGCCATTTTACGGTCGTTACAGCAAAAACCTATGGTTTTAATCATATTTCGAAAAATCCCTGACCACACTACGATATAGCACCTATCAAATGCAATATGCACTTAGCATCTTAAGATGACTGTACTGCATGTATATATTTACTGTTGCATATCTATCAATCATATAAAGTTCATTAAACGTGATATAAACCCATCTTCATAAATCGCCCATACTATCTGTGAATTTTCAATAAGTCACTCAAGGAGGTGGCTTCAAAGATCTGGAGAATATCACATGTGTAAATACTCTAAAGTTGCAAATGTTTTGGAATGTAGAAGGTAAGGATATATGTCAAGTTTCAACATAAGTCGTACTGTTCAAAAGAAAGCAGTATGCCCATGCAATTACAAAATGCTTCATTTCGGACCAGTTGCCCCATAGGACCAGTTGCCCCATATTCCCCTAAGCAATTTTGAAAACAAATGGAAAGGATTTATTTAATGATGGAGCCCTACTTCTGCGCAACTTTTGCCCCGTGGCATACGGCCTCATTCATACATATCATAAACTGGAAAAGTGTACAAAATACTAGGTCCCAGATACTGGTATACCAGTATCATCCAATACTGGAACAAAAAATCTGCCAGTATCGCTCAATACTGGTACGTTTTTATGTTCCCATTATATACGTACATAGCTGCCCTTGGATCAAGTATTATAATTTTAAACGTAGAACAATCTTCGAGAAGACAAATATTAATGCACCGGTAACCGTTTCGTTGATATTGGCATTATATATGATTGACACAAGAGTAATTTAAATCAAACCCGCTATAACATATACTAATAAGTTGAATACTATTTTGATAACGTTGAATCTACAATAAATCTTGGATACATATTTAATAATAATTCAATGTTACCATGGTAACCAGATACAGCGTAGTTTTCACAATTACTTTCCCAGCTCAAGCTTCATCAAGTTAAGTGATTGTTATTTATACAAAGAATATTTGAAGGTTTTATAAGTATTCCTTAATTGTTATCATAATATGTATGCTTCATCCTCCGACAATACGAAACTATTTATGCGAAATACCGTATCTATCTCCTAGCTACCTATCTATAAATCAACGTTTACATATGTTTACAAGAATATTGTATTTGTCTGCTCGTATAACTATACGGGTTTTTTATTTTCCAATCTCCATCATCATTCTGTAAGACAAACTTTAAATTACCAGATATATTATATAAAATATCGGTTGAGACATCCTGTACATGTTTATCATTGTAGTAATACACAATTAAAATTTTGAATGCATTATACAGTAGTTGGCTGTAAACTTTATGCAATTAAAGAAAATTTAGTTGGCTTTCAGATGCCGTTTATTTGATTGTGTTTAATTTTCTCAATATACAGATATGTTTGATCAATAACGAGTATTCTTAAACAGCGAAGAAAGTTTAAGCAACCTTATTGGTTCTCAGAGAAATCGGCGACATCTAGATGAGACAATAGAACACGGGGAGGTGGGGCTTACGTTTTAACAGCGCGCCCGACCTTCACAATGCGTGGTTTGCTCCATAACGCGCACTTACGCATGGTTTACTCATCGCATGTGATTGGATGGAATGTTTGTGGGCTATTCGATCCTAGCAGGGGTAAAAGTTGTCAAATGTGGACAATAAAATGTACTTATTTCTTTGATAAATGTCTAAAGTATGATTGTTTAAGAATGAGAATAAAGGTATTGTTTTTAGACCGTACCCGTGTTATATTGTCTGACATAAATGCGTTCGATAGTATTATTTTTTGCGTAGAACAACGACGCCGTACTATCGTCCGCATTTATGTCAGACAATATAACACGGGTACGGTCTAAAAACAATACCTTTATTCTCTAACTCAGAATCGGGCATGTGCCACTTTTAGAACAAGATAGTTTTTGTGGAATGTGTCATTGTCATCATTAAACATTTCGTATTTGGATTTGATATCTTATACATTAAGACGGAGTTGGTTATTTTGTTTCCGGTTTTTGTACCAGGCATCAGTTCCACACCACGCCACGAAAACTTGGTGTCATTTGATCCCGTTATTCCTTTTATTGTGCCCATCGACATTGATTTAGGTAGACTCATCACGTAAAGTGTCAAATAATATGAATTTTCCAAAAAACGTAAACTTGCTCGGGAAATAGTACGATCGTTCCGGAGATGAGATCGGGGTTCTTAGTTGCAGAAATATACTGCCAAATTCGGCAGCCGTTGGATGCAGCGCTGCTCTTCTTGGAGGCCTGTTATTATATTACCCTTATGTTTTATGGTTTATTTTAAACAATTTTACACACGCAAATACACACAGACCCCAGTGTAAGGGCCAGGCACTGGTTTCATATAAAAACTTGAGCCCAGATTTGCTTTTTTGGATATTATATCACATTTTGAGCTACGTATGATATCGCTGTTAGTAACCAGTGAAACCGCAAACATAAATGTCATTCGCCATAAAAACCACTTTTTCGTACGATTTCAAGCCCAAAAGTCAAAATAGCCTAAAAATGAGCCCAGATTTGCTTTTTTGGATATTATATCACATTTTGAGCTACGTATGATATCGCTGTTAGTAACCAGTGAAACCGCAAACATTAATGTCATTCGCCATAAAAACAACTTTTTCGTACGATTTCAAGCCCAAAAGTCAAAATAGCCTTAAAATGAGCCCAGATTTGCTTATTTGGTTATTATATCAAATCTTGAGCTACATGTACGTATGATATCGCTGTTAGTAACCGGTGAAACCGCAACACATCTGACGACATAAATGTTGTTCGCCTTCAAATGGCATGGAAAAACGATTTTTACATACGATTCAGGCCCAACAATTGGATATTATATCACATTTTGAGCCTCAAGAAAGATGATGTTCCAGAAAGATGATGCTCTTGACCGTGTACTATTAGTAGCTAAATTCCATATAGGGAGAGAGAACAAAATACAAAACCAAATTTAATAACTTTTAAACATGAAATTCTTTTCCATCTTAAGGCCGAAAAATCTGCAGCAATAAGCAATAATAGACTTAATCAATATGATAAAAAATGGGCTAACTGGAATCGTCTCTATTTGTTTGAATAGGAACGAAAAATATGATTGTGTATATAGTTGGATTTTGATTTTGTTTCGTTTCGTTTTGTTTATTTAATATTTTGATGTGGAGTTGTTCACACCTTACTTTGACTGTGTTTTCAGGTACACTTGCAAACGTGTGCACACATTATGTATTATATAAACATGTAAAATAATATAAAATATGAATATGCTGTAAAGAGAAGTGATGAGATGTTGTCAATAAAAAACACACCTCCTGCTTGGAGGAAGAAGAAGAAAAAAAGTTCCTTTTTACAATTTCATTGCCCAACTGCAGACCTTTTTTTATTGATTTTTATTTTTTGGGCGGATGGAGAAGCAAACAGTACAATTACAATGCCATGTCAACCAAATTAGTCTTAAGTGGTATCAAACTGTCCGCCATGATAAACTGCAGACTCGCAGTCGCATTTACATCAGTTTTCCATTTAGGTGGACGAACGCATGGATGGAGGAAATACTGAACACAACAAACAAAAACAAAAACAAAAGAGACGTGTTGAAACATTAACATATATATCCGTATTCTGGGATTTACATGTTTTTCCTTTATTGTGTATCGATATGGTATGTGTTATGATGCTAATAAAATGATGTGAAAATAAAATCGAACATGATCAGTCATAAACAGATCAGTCGGACCCATTTCACAGAAATCGGGGATTTAAACATCTAACATATCATTAGCAATGAGATAACAAGTCTTAGGGTATAACAATATTTTCTAGATGGTAAAAACAATTCACTTTGTAATCCATCATTTAATGGTTCGATCCGATTTGTTATCAAAAAAAGGTTCAATGTTAATTCTTATAAACTTAGGCCACACAAGTATTTGAACTCAACAATACATTTTATTAGAAACAATGTACACATCTGTATCTGTAGATTTGTCGCAATAATAGTTTATATTTGAACGAAAATCAGTATTTATATCAATTGTATGACGGAGTTGACTATTTTCCCGCATATGATGAAATCCTATTGTACAGGGTGTCCCTAAAAAAAGGATTCACGTGGGTCATTGCCCTCATTCATTACACAGTATATGGCTGTAAACTATAAATAATCCTCGCCTAGTGGGCTACACATAGCTGTCAACGGAGAACTGTATATGTTTTGAAATGTATTGTCATTGTTCGAGTTGCTCACCGAACTACCCATTCACACCACCACCTGCTGCCGCCGTAGGATACGTCTGATGGCTTCCATGATCCCTCACGTTTTGGCCAAAATTAACTGCTTTAAGATGCCAACGACGCCATTTGTTGACCTCGCTCGAGCACACCATTTCTACCATCGCAAATGTCATGTACAGGCACAGCTCCTACGGGTACGGCACTTTGCACATGTACACTTCCAGGAATCGGAACTTGGGCCGTAGGCGGCGCTGAAACATGGTTGTTTACAACAGATACCGTGGGAACCGTGTTGATCACTTGTTGTTGAGGACGCAACTGCTGCACCGGCCCTTGTTGATTTTGTGCAGGTGCAGGTACAGATTCAGCCCACTCTGGTTGTTTACGTTTAAAACTTGCCGTTGTTGTTGAGCAAGTTCGGGAAATTCAGCCAGCGTATTCTCGACTAATACAGCCCGTAACTCAGTCAGTCGTGGTGCAATTTCGTTAGAATTAGCCGGCGCACTTGGGGCGTTTTCAACCCCTGCTGTACCATTACCACGCCCGCTCCCGCCCGCCGAATCAGCCAGAACTTCGTCCAGATGTCTGGCCTGAGCTCTCGTTTGACGAGGAGCAAAACATAACGGTGGTGGTTCTAAAGCCTTACGCTTCGAGTTAGGTGCGGTATTGTAACTTTTGTGTATTCACCTGACACATGATGCATTGAGTGTGGTCGTTTTTTAACGTTTTTTAAAGAACGACGCATAACAATCCCGCACTTTACAATCCCGCACCTTAATGTACGCTTCGTGCCCCGCTTCCTGCCCATAATTATAAAGCACAGTCTGGGTAAAACAGGAAAAGATGAAGAAATTGACGACCGTTTTGGTCACATTTCTTAAGTTGGGACCCTAAAAAGGGTGGATTTGTCACATTTTTTCGCTTATTTGCCATTCAAATGTTTATATTTTTCAAACCATACATCACAATTGAGTATATTTAGTCTCATTTGGAAGATAATTTATTGCTTTAATAGTATCTATAAGAAAAATGTATAAATCAAGTTGAGATTAATTACTATAACTCGTTAATTACAATTAGTCAGGGTGGAGGCGGGTAGTTTCAATGGAATGGGCAAAATAAATGATTAAACCTTGTGTATATTAGTTCATTGAATTATTATTTTGTGTGATTAGTATCATTATTGTAATGACCAAACCTGAATTAGTGTTAATTACATCCCCAATTAATTAATATTACTAATTAATTACATACAACAAATACCATCTGAAAATGTATCAACGACAGATTATTACCCATTTAAAATGGTAACTTGGGGGGGACAATATCTCTGCAGTGTTTTAATGAAGTTTGACCTGATATTGAATGTTCCTTAATATTTTAGATAATCTTTGCTAATTATATTGATACTAATTACCAAATCCGCACAATAATATCACCTTTTAGTGTTTAGGATTAACGTGTCCATCGCCGTCACCCTACTAGTATATCATTTTCAAATTGTTCAATATCCAATGCTGATTTCTATAGATCAACAGTTTTAAATATGTATGTTAGCAAGATGTCAGTGCAATTAATGCCAGGCATAAACATTGTAATCAATTCATAATACAGAAGTGAGGTTGTAAGTAATCAGCCGAATTTGTTTTCTTCATTTTTGGACACCCTGTATAATAACATTTGAATGAATTGTACCTTTCTACCAGAAAGGTATGTTCATAAACTTCATTTAAGTGTTTCTTTTGAACAAACAACATTTATATACATTTTTGTCACACTGTCCACACAGAATATATAGTTTTTTGATGTGAACATTGACACATTTTGATCACCCTGTATTTTCGTTTGACAATTAATTAACCCCTACAAATAATATATGACCGGAAGGGCCTTGCCTTTGGCTTCTCAAATCTGGGGTTCAATATTTATGTCAATGCAATATGTTTAAATTAGGAAGCATATAGTAAATTACATTTCATAGTAATATTTCTTTTGTTACACCCTATATATTTCCTAAGTCACCCTGTATACTGGAACAAACACTAGATATTCACAATCCTAGGTATCTCAGCTTTCTAACAATGTATAATTTTGCACACTTTGGATTTACACTTTTTGAGTTATAAGGTTTAGAGCATTATCTCATGTAATTTTTGTCAAATGTATGCATGTGACGCAATAGGGTCCCAACTTAATAAATGTGACCTTTTACGTTGTAACTGGAGCAAATTTTACGAAAAACGAGTACCACAGTACAGGTAGTAACACCAATTACTAAAATCAAACCTTAGTTAATAATAGATGAGGAGCCCCGAAGAAATAATACGACACGTAGGCAACGCCAGAAATGATCCCCGAAGCATAAACAAATTGATGAGCGGAAGCGAACCTGGTTTTTTTCTAACCGGACCTCCGTTGCTGAAGGCAGCCCAAAAACGAATGAGAATGACTTGGCAAACAAAGCGAGATCTGCCGATCGAAACCGCGGGAAAACACCGGAAATGGAAGGCTAAAACCCGCGAAAAAGGCTAAATCGATGTGATCTATTATCGAAATGACCAAAAGGTGAAATTATACATGATAGACGGCGAATTAAGTTACACGGTTTAAGATGGCAGTTAGTATATGCCTAAGTATTACGCCCAGGTCCAAAAAACCTGATTTCCAAGAAAACTGAGGGGGCACTCCCATACGTATCTCTTAGTGCTTCTTTAAGTATGCTGGCTTGATGAAAAAGAAATAACTGATTGACGATATAGAATATCTGTCTCGTCTGCCAGAGGTGATTGACATGATGTTTTGTCAGCGAACAATTAGGCCAAACAATAGGGGGGGCTGGGGTACCGCGCCATTTTGCAATATTTTGCGAAATCGATCGTGGTTATCACGTGATACGTATCGTGGAAAAATAATGTACACTGTTTTAACGAAATGCACTGTGGGATTGTGCTACCAGCCTAAAAGTATAGAGGTCGCAAACTTGCTTATATTGAGCCTAGCTATAACAAGCTAAAAGTGACATCTCTAAATGTATTACCAAAGTGTGAAATTGTTGGACACACTGGTCAAATGGTTTTACAACAAGTTTTGCTATCATATTATCAAACTGAACTCAAGTTAAATCACTCTATATCGAGCAATAATATAATTGTTTACGCATTTCAATTGTTTAGACAAAGTTAAATAAATCAAGGATACATTTATGATAGATAAATAAATAAAAAGAAAACTATAAACGCATGGGCGGCATTTATAATTGATAAAAATTGACATAACAATGATGTTACATTAATATACCATCAAGTTTAAAAAATAGAAAAATAATGGGAAAATTCGAACCCGCGATTTCCGATTGCCAACGACATGGCCAACCTACGCACGCCACAGAGATTTACGACTGTAATTGTGATAGTTTTAATATTTAACCATGTCCATTTATTTATAACGAACGGATTTTTATTGTGCCATTTTTGCCAAATGTGTGTGTTGCTCTCGCACAAAATGTGTTTGTAATTTGATTATAATTCTTATTTTTAAAAGAACGGTAATTTTTTTTGACATTTTCGAGGAAAAAAATGGCGTAACCCTGATACGGTAAACGCCAGCAGTGTGGTGTCCGCGTGGGCAAGCATACAGATGATGCTAAGCAAATCCAGCATATAAAACAAAAAGTGTTCCTAATGGGACTCGAACCCACAACCTCTCGCTCCTCAAGCGAGGATCTTTCCACTACACTAACCGTGCTAATTGAAAAAATTTAACGCAAATAATGTATTTATATCATGGGTCATGGGTTAATGCACTGTGTTAAATTCTACAATCCCGGCCGCCACTCTGTTCAAAGGCACAAAAAAGTTGACTTGTTTTATGCTTTATTTGCAATCCTGAGGTGTGCAGTTCGATTTTCTTTCTCGAATTGTTTAGAAAACCATCCATTTTAGAACATCTGAAATTTAAAATGAACTGCACACCTGGGAAAGTATGATGCCAAGGGCATATTTTTTGCACGTAAATCCAATACAAGAGTTCTGAAAATCGACAAAAATATGACGTCATAACCATTGCTTCGGGACAAAATGGCGCGGTACCCCACCCCCCCTAGCCAAACAAAGAAGATGGTCTGTCTCAGAAGCCCGCCCGCATTGGTATGTGATATGAGCTACGGCGCGTAGGTCTATGCGCTGAGGCCTAAAAAACCTTCTTTTTATTTGATTTTTTTGATTTATTTTTTTGATTTTTAGAAGAAAAAAATTAACAAAAAGGTTTTTTTCAACAACAACAACAACAAAAATCGCACAGCACTTAGCTTATTTGCAAAATGTTTCTGAGACAGACTACATGTATCTTCTTTGTTTGGCCTTATCAAGGTTTTTTTTCCTTACAGTTGGTTGTGCATCTTGGCAATAACCCGATGCGATTTGTAGTTGTACAGCGTGTCCCAGAAAACCTGCAACTTATTTTGATGATAAGCGCTAGTCCCCTTCAGGGGCACCCGACGAGAAGTTCAGGATGTAGTAATACATAACATTAGCTGCTCCTTAGAGCTAGCTAGAATGCGCGGTATTAACTACATTTCCCAGCTAGGGCCGGTCAAAATACTCCTTTGGCAGCCAGAAGCCAAATTCCGTGAAGAATTTTGAAAGCTAGGGGAACGAGTGTTTAGACATATCAACCAGCTAGGATAATTTATTGATAAATTTATATTTCAGCTAAATTCATCGAATTTTCTGTTCTAAATATTAAATATATAATCCATAAAATCCATAAAACACAAATTTGATATCATTACCTCTCAAATTGATGCCAATTTTGCCAGCTAGATTGTCTGGATGACTTAAAAATCGTTTGCCAGACAGGAATTCATTTTATAAGAAAAAAGAACCAGCCAGATTCGAAACATCAGAGGAGCAGGTATTTGCCAGGAAACCTCGTTGGGTGCTCCTGCCCCTTTACAGCATTAGTTTATACATTCTGGAAACCTTAGAATCTAAACGTTTTATTGCAGTGATAATCAAGATTATTGGATTGATTTACAAATTGTCGCCGCGTGAGTAAAGAGAGAGATATTTCGAAAACCAATTGAACCGATTTCACGGGATATGACGACGCTGCTGTGCTCCCCGATTCACAAATTAGCAACTACACATTACATTGACAGAGCTCCAATTTCACTAAATACAACATGGATTGCAATCATGTTTGTTTGATTCTGAATTTTTTCATTTTATGAATCATGTATGTTGGCAATAAGAAACACGTTGATAGAAAGTATTCCTTCCTATATTGTAGCCTCCACCACTGAATATTTTATGAACGACATACCATCTTGACTCATCCTGCTTTTCTATTGTTGTAATAATATTAACACTTTCCACACATGGCAGTCGTCTGCAGACGACATTCAAAAATTTCAAAAACAAATTCAAAATTATTGAATTTCATTACCATATTTGGAATCATCATGAGAAATGCATTCGAATAAGTACAAATATGCCTAGTATTGGTTCAGTAATCCTTAAGATTGACTTTAAAAATTGGGAAAGCTTTCTGACAAATCTATTTTGTATAGGTAAAATTAATAGCCGCGTGGAAAGTGTTAATAAAGCAGCAGTCTCTGGCTTTTTCTTTCCACGCTCACAAATCAAGGTCTTTTCCAACCGGTTTATATAATAACAAAGGTTTTGCATCGAATCATTAAGTGGTGTAGCGTATATTATTTTACTAGTTTGAGAGCTCTTTAGATTAGATGTATATTATTTATCTTGGAATCTAAAAGATAATATTTTAACCAAATGTATTAAATAATATTTCATATTTCATATAACTCATAAGCAAAGATTATTACTTTGGCGTAGGAAAACAAGGAACTAGCAGAGCGACTGGGAGCAATTCTTTCCGTAAAAATTAATTGATTTGTTTGTACGAAACAAATGCCGACTGGATGGAACGGGGTACACAGCATTGACTATGTAGTCAACCGGGCTGCAAAGAATTCATCCAGCATGTATTAGGGACCGATCGTTATTTACGCCAGGGGGAATGGGTTAATTTAGGGGGAACGCGAAATTATTTTTCCGGAAAGAGGGCGGAACGCGAAATTATTTTTTTAGAAATGAGGGGGGAACGTGAAATTAATTTTAACTATCAGAGAGGGAAAAAAGGAAAGAAAGCGCGCATTTTTTGTACAGGTTTCAACAGTATAATGGTTCTCGAACCACACCAAATATTATAAATATTATGTGGGGGACGTTAAAAAAGTCATACTGGACCATGCATGTAAGTGCTAGAAATGCCAATTTGTGCGCGCTTCGCGCATATTAGTTTCAATTTTTCATTATTCAAGCTTAAGAAGATGGCTTCAGGAAAGTTTTCCATGACCATTTTAGTTCAAAAATACTGAAATTGTTTGCGCATTTTTGTTTCAGCAGGTTTCAACAATATAATGGATCTCAAACCACACCAAATATTATAAATATTATGTGGAGGACGTTTAAAACGTCATATTATACCTCTTTAGTGTTAACAATTACAATTTGTGCGAGCTCGCGCGTATTAGTTTCAATGTTTAAATATTTAAGTTTAACACAAAATGGCTTTTTTCTGGACCATTTTAGTTCATAAACTGAAAATGTGTGCGCGCTTCAACACAGGTTTCAACATTATAATGGATCTCATTTGTCTTGCTTCCAGAATGCTGAATCTTTGCCTTAAAATGCCTGAAACCCAGGGCCCTAACGCGGGCCCTGGACAAGGGTCGCATTCTGACGCGTCTGAGCGTCCTAGACCGCCCCTGGACCTCACAAGGGGCCTCCGCTGGTAGTTCCAATCGGTTCGCTCCCTCCGCTCACAAAGATACAACATTGCCCCCCCCCCCCCCATCAAAAGTCCTGGATACGCCCTTGAACGCACATTGCTATAACTACATTCTATCTAAAAAAAAACCGGTATCACATTTTGCATTTCTCAATTCAATTTTTTCAATTATTCAATTCAATATTTTCCATCATATCAACAAGGACAAAATACAATGACAATTTAACAAGTAATATGATGGGGGAGGAACAACTAAAAGCAAAAGCCTGACGTTGTTGCACCCCCTTAAACACAGCTTAACACTATATACAAATACAGAAGAAGAGACAAAATACAATTACAGATATAAGTTTAACATAACAGAAAAAAAGAAGAAAAAAGGTACGAATAGGTAAGCAAGCAATGGATATACATGATATCCCACGTGGACAGCATCATGATATTTGTTTGTTTTTTATTTAAAATTTAAGTTACTTAACATAATATTGGTTTTGAGTTTCGATTAAAGTGCTCTTGATTTTTTTCTTACAAGCAAAGTATAGTATTGTCTCAGCATTGTACACGTACAATATGATATTGACAATTAATTAATTAATTTATGGTATGACAAATACGATATGTGTGTATTTTAATACACATATATAATTTATATATTTATTATTATTATTTATGTTTTAAAAACCATAAAATAATAATAATAAATAGTAATAATAAATATACACTGAGCTCAAAAGTACAAACGTGTAATACTATTACTAGTGAATATGCAACTTATAAAACGACACGCGGCTTGCGTGCGTTGAAAATGTGACTTTTGAAAAGTGTGACTAATTTTCTTTAAATGGTGCTAATCGTGGTTTATCTTTGTTGTTAGGGGGCAAATTTGGCATCAAATTATGCCTAAAAGATTCATTTGGTCAACAAAAAATTGAATGTTACTAAAAATGACATAAACAAAGTGTATACTTTCTTTTGTTGAACCCTTTATATAGACGTAAAGCAAATCGCTCAACAACTCTGTTGGTAACAATTTGTAAAGATGACGCATTTCCATTAACCAGTGTTTTAAAAGAAAAATATAGTAAAATATGAATGTTTGGCTCCAGGCACTTAAATAACCAATAAATATACATCTCAATGGATTTTGATTACTCAAATTAGAATAAACCCCTTTTCAAAACAGTCATAATTATAAGGGAGTGCTTTTATTATTATTTGCCGGTGTTTGTACAGTTAAATGGTTTAATAACAAATATTCACTGAGTTCAACATGTTTAATAAGTAGGAATATTGCAGTGATTGAAAACTTTAGATGGGCAATGGATAGAGTTTAAATCCAATATATTACCTGATGCACTGTGTGTATGAGGGTGGGGCTATATACTTACTTACTTACTTACTTACTTCCTTAATTCGAGTTGTGTTCTCGATCTACAATGGCTCTCCACACTTTCCTCTCCTGCATTGCTGTCTTTAAATCTCCGACATCCAAACCAGTGTCCTGTTTTAGCACATCGATGTAAGTTAGGGCAGGTCTTCCAGGTTTTCTTCTCCCATGATTTGGTATCCAGTGAACCAGCTTTGACACACATTCTTGACTCCTAGAGCAGTGGCCTGAGAATCTTGTCCTTCTATCCCTGATTTTTTGGGTGATTTTGGGGAGGTCTCCATACAGCTCTGTGTTAGTTGTATGATGCTTCCAGTGAATGTTGAGGACAGCCCTCAGCATACGAGTATAACAGCCGTCAAGTTGCTTTGCTAGCTTAGGGTGGTGGTCCATGCCTCACAGCCATATAGTAACACAGATTCAACAGTTGCGGCGAACAGGCGAAGTTTGAATTTTCTTGGTGGGGTGGATTTCCAGATCATGTTCAGCTTCTCACAGGCTCTCCAAGCTGCTGCCTTACGTCGCTTGATATCTGGTTCAGTGCTTGACATCCAGGCACCTAGGTACTTGAAATCGTTTACTTCATCTAGTTTGGTTCAATCATTTGTTCTGATTTCCACCGCACTTGTTTGGTTGTATGCATAGTCAAGCCAACTTTAGCCACTGATGTCACAACCCTCTGACGCAGATATTGTGCCTGGTGTAATTCTTCAGACAGCAGGGCAATATCGTCTGCAAAGTCAAAATCTATCACTGCTACAGGTCCAATCCGTCTGCTTCTTCGCTTTTCTAGATGGAATCCAAGCTCTTCTTCCTTTCCTGCTATAGCCATTCTCAGGGCGAAGTCTAGTACAATAACAAACAGATATTGGGCAAGGGTGTCACCCTGAAGTACACCAGCTAAGATTTCGAAAAGATCTTTTTCTTCATCTGGAGAAATCACTTTAGCCATGGTTCCCTCGTACATGTCTCCAACAGCATCGACGATCTGTCCTGGTATGCCATAAGCGTTCCGAATTCTTAGCATTTTGCCACGATGGATGGTATCAAAGGCCTTCCTGAAGTCTATATATGTTATTATTGCTCGTAGGTTATTAGCTTTCACTCCTTCAATCAGCCTTCTCAGTGCCAGTATATGTCCTATAGTACTTCTTCCTACCCTGAAGCCATTTTGGTTAGTTCTTAGATGTTTATCCAGCTCAGGACGAATTCTATTTTAGTATCATCCGGTTATAGGTTTTCGCTACAAAGACTTATGCTACGATAGTTGCCGCCCAGGCTGAGGTCTCCTGACTTTGGAATGGGCACAATGTTGAGGAAGGACCATTGGCTCGGCTTCTCTCTATTTGTTATTGCATCATTCATTGCAGAAACCTAGCACAATATCATCTAGACTTGGGCTTTATATGTGACAGTAAACATCTTAACTTACCTCTTAACATTTCTAGTGGCGTCGGAAAGTTCCGTAAAAATGGTTAACTGGGCCCAAAATCTCATCTAGACCGCTCTCTACATCAGGTGGTCGTCAGTATAAAAAGCCAGTAATGAGAATTGATGAAGTGCTCATTTATGCATAAAACTGTCACAATTGAGTATAATATTTTTATTATCCGGTTCGTCGCCTAAAGAATGTAATTTTGATTTTAAAGTGTCATGAGTGACACTACTTTTTAAAACAAATGGTAGATATCCATTTCATGCATACATACATCACTTTAACCGCCTATAATTGCATCATGGGGTTTATTATGATGGGCATGCAGTGGATCGGGTGCGTAACCAGTCATGTGACTTTTTGTCCAGGATAAAAACTTGAGAGGTAAGTCAATCCTTTAAGGCTGTCAACCCTAAAATCATGAAAATTGTCAAGCGCTGTAACTTTTGAACTATGAATGTGATGTATATATACGCGTAAAAGTATACATTATTGGAAAGGAAATGGGTCGGAGAATCCATTTTTGGTATCAAATTTCATTAAAAATGCTGATTTTTAATTTTTAATTTTTTAATTTTTAATTTTTAATTTTTAAATTTTTGACCGAAAGATCAATTTTTGGTATACAATTCTGACATTGCATCCAAAAACACTTCCCTAGGAATTATTTTTTGTTTTGACATAAAAACAATTATGCCAAAAATGTGATTTTTACGTTTTTGGAATTCAGAAATGTGTTTTATTTGCCTTATTTTGTCAAGAATTCAAGAATTAGGTCCAATATGAAAACAAATCATTCCTAGGGTATTTTATTAAGATTAAAATAAACGTAGAACGACACATTTGGATAAAATATATTTGTTGTTATCTTGACAAAACCTTAATTGGGTTAAAAAATGATCTTTTTTTTCCTCAATATTTTCCCCCCAATATGGTCACTTTTAGAGCACTTTCATGTTTAGAGTTAGATTTATTGAAGCCTTCTCTTCAAGAAAATGTATACTTTTATACGGATTATATGAATAATGCCGAAGTTACGGCAGTTTTACGGAGGCTATTCCTGACACTTGACAGCCCCCTTAATATACCCATTTCCAAAACTTCCTTTAATATACCAATTTTTTTTTTTTTAAACTATTGCTTTTGTGATAAGCGTTATGATGCTTCCTTAGATTACTGTGTGACTACCGAGCATAGGTTGTAAATTGACACATGTTTTTGTTTCATTTCTCTTTAAGTAGGCATATACTGATTCAAGAAGAAAATAGAAAGAAAGACATGTAGGTTTCGGAATAATAATTATTCTTTTCCAATAGACTACCAAGAAAAATGACGTTTTTTAAATTATTTTGTTTCCTGTCAAAACCAGGTTGAGAATGTCAGTCAGACTGAGCAAATTCAACACTATTTTAGTTGCTGCAGAAGTTGCTAAATGAGCCTTGCCTGCATGATGCACTTCGATCGGAGTACTGTTTTTTATAGCATCGTAGATATAAACGGAAATGAACGACACTTCTACCCTTGGTGATATGCATGCCTGATAATATTGCTTGGTTGTAAACCTATTTCATATTTATATTCACACATTTTCATGATTTTATTTGTAATTGGTCGTGTGGATAAGAAAATATTCAACTACTTACTGAATAACAATTCTAAGTTGTTGAGGGCGTTCCCTGGAAAGATCACATAATATACCTTTAACAGAAAAGATCATATTTTACATGGGACAATTTATTGACACGTCATGTATTCAGTCAAAGAGCTGCTGTTTGTATGCCTGGGTTCGCATGTTGTATTATTTATTTTATATGATTTTAACTATGCTACATTTAAACATTTTCCGGCGCCGACACCAAGCGATCAGGTGATAGTAAATATATTGTTTTCATATCAAGTATGACTGGATTGCGGTACTGTATTTTGGAAATTGAATTCCTACTTCAGTTATGTCCATAACAAAACATGCAAAAGAATATTTCAGGTTCAATATTAATTTTGAATAGTGTGCAATTGTACTTCCCAATCTTAAATAGAAGAGCAAGACATTTCTTCCCGTGTTTGTGAATACAAAAGGCTGGTAGTTGTGAGTCTGTCAGAGCTGACCTTTAATTTGATTTGGATTGAAGAAAGTGATCAAAAGGAAACATCGGAGCAACCAAGTAAATGCTGCCGGATATAGAATAGTTTCGCCTGGAGATGATGTAAGGAGGTTTTCCAATTTAATAATATTTCATCTCTTTGGTTCTCATCTCCATATACAAAACTCACAATTGTGTAACCCTACCTGTATCTTTACTCTTTTGAACTGATCTTAGTAATGGTTGCATGTTTTACTTTTAAAATTATGCGCACGTTAAAGGTAGATGTTCCGATTTTCAACTTGAAGTTTTCTATTCTACATGAAAGGTCATCCTTAAAAAAGTCGTGTTCCAAAGTCTGAGTTGCATAGCTCTAATGGTTCTTATTTTAGACGCACAATATGCTGTGAACTGTACCCATTGAGTAGTACACAAACTGTATTGGTGGTTACCACCATTCGCGGTAATTCGACGTTATTTCATCGATTTCTCCGTAATTATACCGATTTAGGCCGTCAAATTTCAGTATGATGATGAGAAAAATACGAGCTTTCATATGATATGAAAATCTCCGTATGTTTGAGAGAGGTATGTTGAAATCCTGTTCAACCGATTTGACGGGAAATGACGATACTGCTGCTCACCACTCAAACTTGCAACTAATATTGACTGAGCTCTAGTTTCGCTTTTGAACTACTGATCCATTTCAGCAGTGTTACTGATTTCAGTCATGTTGACACACCCCGGAAGCCTTAGAATCGCCCCAAATTCAATTTGTGAAAAAATAATCAAATTTATTAAATTTGGTTTAAATTTACGTGTGATCAAAGGAGGTATGTCGAAAACTTGTTTAATCGATTTGACGGGAAATAACACTGCTATTTCACTGAACCAAAACTCAACTCACTCTGCTCATCCAGATTTGTGTAAGGATGAAGTAGCAATATCCAACCTTTGTTTTTAATATTCCCCAATCAAGGATTATTGAAAATGCGGGTTCTAATTGTAACAATCTGTGCTGCATGTTATGTTGGTGTTAGAACTTTTTTATAGCATTATTATCTTAAAATGTGAAAACATTTAAGCACAATTATAAGATATGCATTTAATGTTTACCAATAATAAAGAGACGGTGGGAGCGATACTGTGGGTCAACGATATCAATAGATAACCGGTCTGCCCAGAGCTGCAAAGCCAGCCGTCGATGTCGTCAAATCGGTTGATTTGGTTTCTGCCATACCGTTGACCATGCGTAATTGGCAAACCGATTTTTAATCTGGGATTTTACTTCATAGGTAAAGCGTAGAGATGTTGAGATTTCCAAAATGTTCAAACTTGATTACAATGTGTGGTGAAAAGTGATATTAAAGCTTCTCTAAAATAAGTTGAAGGGTTTTTTTCCTGGACACGTTGTATATCATGAATACCTCTGTGTTTCAACAATTGAACATGTGTTGACGACAACAAACGTACTACTCTTTGGATTGAAAGTCTAACCGTTTATTTGCGGATGGCGAGGTTTTCCAATAATAACCAGAAATAGCCATATATGGTTTTACCTTTCCTGCTCTGTGAACAATTACATTTTTTTGAATTACAAAAACATAAAAATCTCAATTTGTGTAGAAGAAAAAGGAATAATTAAAAGATCTGCACTGAAAACCTAAATTGGTCAGCCTGACTAACTTAAAGCTAGTCCAGATGGTGCTCATTTTGACTAGCTTTAGCATAGTCTAGCATTGCTGGACTAGCTTTACGTTAGTCGCTCGACTAGCTTGATGTTAGTCCGTCCTAAACTGGACTAGTTTAGGCTAGTCGCTGGACAAGTTTAGGCTAGTCGCTCGACTAGCATTAAGTTAGTCCAGATGGTGTCCGTTTTGACTAACGTAAGGTTAGTCAAGCTAGCTTGACTAACGTAAGACTAGTCCGGCTTTGCTCGACTAACGTAAGGTTAGTCCAGCTCAAACCATACAGTAGATACCGCCTGACTCAAATTGTTCACGTTGCGTAGCAGTACTTGGTTTCGCCACGGGTGATTGCTCTGCTGTCTGTTCAATAGCACTCATATTGACCATGTTGTTGGCGGGGCTGCTGGCTACAGTGTTAGCTGTAGTGGACTGGTCAGCCATGGCTGACCCGTTAGCGTTCGAGATGCCCGCGCTACCGTCGTTCTTTACAGTTAGTTTTTTCCTACTCCGAGTCGTCATTCCAAACAAAATGTAGCATAAAATAGTCTACAGATGTTGGCAAACACTATGACGTACACAATATGGCCACACAATAAAATAACTACGGCACATTACGTCTGGATTGGCTAGCAAAACCGAACCGGCGATGACGTACGTCTTATCTGCATGCCGCCATTGATATTTTATCTCAGTGCCTTGACTAACCTAAAGCTAGTCCAGCCAGCTTGACTAACCTAAAGCTAGTCAAGCCAGCTTGTCTAATAAGCTAGTCCAGCCACAGTCTAGTCCAGCAGAACAAATCAAGCTAGTGTGATAATATCGACTTTGCCGTTCCCGTGGTAGTAGGAGAAGTGCACGTACACTTAATAAAGTTAAAACAATAAATTCATATATCGTAGCATGAAGGGGTAAAAGGATAGAACCAGATTCATCACTAAAGAGATAGTGTGTGAGGGAGCCGATGTACCATTACATACCAAAATTATCACCATAATATTCATTTGGGTATGCTTTATTTAATATTGAGGGTAATACACTTCACTGCTCTTTGTTAAATAGATACAAAGGAGTTACATAATGGGAATAATAAACAATTTTTTATAACAAATTGGTAATACGTGATTTAAATTTACTTAGTGATACTCTTAACTCAATACTTGGTCAATTTGATTATTATTCATCCAAATTTAGAATTGTTTACGCAATTGTCAAAATAATCTTCCTTTAAACATGTTTATGTTATAACAGTCTTGTTTTGTATTTACATTACGTTGCGTTACTTGCGTTAATTTCCATTTAATTACAACATTCTGTTATGGTCCGCATGTGTTCAGTCAAACTCAAAAGAACATATGTCATCTTGTAGTTAGTCTTAGATTCTTGAATGTGCTTAAAAACTGTTATAACCTCATATGGAATAGTGGGTTTTTTAAATCTTTTATCGAGTATTATTATCCGTTACTTAAACATGTTCACATTATTTTCACGTTTCACATCATATTGAATAGTTAACAAATGTATACAACTTTTATTTAATTTTGTTTCTGATTACCACGGCTACGGCTAAGTATAATACAAGGGACCTTATTCATAATTTGCCCTTCCTGTCATTGATGGGGCAAAACTAAACTGCGCCAAAAAAGTATCTAAACACTTACAAATGGTCAGATTTATCGGAACCTGAAATAGTATGCAAAAAAATAATTAATTCATTAATTCGATTTACGGTTATCTTCTGCGCATTTTGACACCTCCTTTGTTGCGCTACAATGTTGTTTGGCGGATTTATGGGCACTTGAGTGGCTTAAGTTCGAATTCAAAAGTTGCAAAAGCTCCTATTCACCCCAATTCCAGAAGGGAACTCACACAAGCATCACACACATACACAAAGCAAGACAAAAGACACCAATTTGTTCTGTTTACTTTACCATGACAATTAATGATTGATTAATTATTGATTTATGCTTCCCATCTCTGACCCTTTTGTTTTGTTATTGACAATTAGTGCAATTAGCACGCGACAAACAAATCATTTATAAAAGGCGGGCCAAAATAATGCTGATCTTATTCGTCACAGTACGCTCTTGCTTGAATAGGGGCTTTGCAACTTTTGAATTCGACCTTAAGCCACTCAAATGCCCATAAATCCGCCAAACAACATCGTAGCGCAACAAAAGAGGTGTCAAAATGCGCAGAAGATAACTGTAAATCGAATTAATTAATAAGTTGTTTGCATACTATTTCAGGTTCCGATAAATCTGACCATTTGTAAGTGTTTAGATACTTTATTGGCGCAGTTTATGATATCACCTTGCCATTTTTTAAAACAATTTGAATGTCCACACACAATAAGATCATTTTTGAAAATTTCGATATTTACCCCATCAACGGCAGGAAGGTGCCAATTATTTAAAGCCTCTTGTAATTATGACATTTTTACTCTATATGAATAACACTATGTTCGGGCTTGAGTCTTATTTATCGCCGATATCGTCACCATCAAAATATCTATCCGTAATGCATGGTTATATCAGACAACATTTCGTGAATCACACTCCGTTAGAGCTTAAACTTACATTGTAAATCACTAATTGAATTTTTTCACGAAAACTAAATATCAATATGTGTGAAATTGTATTGTATTGAGAGAAAATGAATTTGGTAAAAATGAATTGTTACAATAGATAAGTACGTAGGGACCCTGAAGTGTAATATTTTATGAGGAAATGGTTGAATGATGCGCTAGATAGACATTTTGATTGATGCAATTTATGTGACGATTGGTGCTGATAATTTCGATGTGATCTACATTTTACATGAAACACAGCAATTTTAGATGTTAGAATATGAATAAACTAACAATATGAATATGACACATTGACATCAATCAACATGTACAGGGTGTCTAAAAAACGCAACACTTTTTGGCGAGTAATATCCCCTTACAGCATATCGCACAGCACTCTGCAAAGTAGATATCCTGTTATAGAGCTATGTCTTGGCTATCACATAGTCAAATTACAGCGATATTGATCATAACATCGCTGAGATCTTACGGATATATTAAAGTAGACAGCTTGAAAACACAAATTACATCGTTCATCCTGCAACCTGATTTTCTTGTGCGCCATACTACGGACTGGCCTGTTCGCTCCCCAGATTAAGTCTCAGACACCACCAACTATAAATCCCCAAGATCTGAAGAACCGCATCCTCAACGCTGTTCGGGGAATAAGGCGCACACAAATAACACGTCGTGCAGTATTTCACAACTTGAAAAAGGACAGCATTTTGAGTGTCGAGCAGCACCATAACATCACCTTCAAAACATTCTAAAAATGAATGATTAATGGAGGACAAAGTCCACCTTCACTGAACTACTTCATTTGCTTATTTTTAAAAATAATACTGAAACGTTTTATTTATTACATTAAAAAGAGAGTTTGCATACAGCCTATTTTAATTTGGATTTTAAAACTGCGTCATTAATTATCAGCCAATGTATTGCCAGATTTGCTCAATATGGATAATTAGATAACCAAGACATCTTTAACATGACATTTACTTCTCAGAATGATGAGTTCGATTCCAGTTATTTAAGTAAAGTTATTACATTTTTTTAGTTAATATTGACAATCAGGTATGCAGGATAAACGACGTAACTTGTGCTTTCAGGTCGTCTACTTATATCCGGAATATCTCAGTGAATTTATTGTCAATATAGCTGTAACTAGACTATGTGCTAGCCAAGACATAGCTCTAACATTGTTATCTACTTGTCAGAGTGACCATTTTTTTTTCACTTTTTTTTCACTTTTTGGTCAAAATGTCAAAAAACATTAGATTAGGTTAAACAATTAGAAATTCGTCCCTAAGTTAGTGTCTTTGCATCATAATCAAGCGATTTGGGCATTTTTTACTGAAAATTATTTTTGTTAGCTTTGTTCAAAAAAAATTGGGTCAAAAAAGTGAATTTTGTTATTTACTCATAAAATCTACATTTTTGGTCAAAATTGACGCCAAATTTGGATTCTCTGATTCATTTCATCAAAACACATATACTTTTATATGCATTTGATTAATAATAATTACAGCACTCATAAAATTAAAATTAAAAATAAATAAAATACTTCCTTGAGTCCCCCCTTAAGGATACGGAACTCGACAAAAAGTGTTAAGGGTTTTTGGTTTTTTGATACACCCTGTAAATGTGTGTGTGTTTATAGGTAATAATGTCTCTATACCAAACTAGTATATACAATTGCATATACAACGTATAATATAACATCCAACACAAAATGTCTTCCATGCAATTTTTACACAATAGGTAAAATATCCTTTATAGTACAAAAATCTGTAAAACCTACTTATTGTCTATCAACAGTCAAATGACTGCGTATCAGAGGTTTTGAGGATTCTGTGGAAATTCTCAATATCTGGTATCAATGTACCACGAGCTCATATACCAGGTATCAAGTGAAATATTAAGACTTTCTTACCCGATGAATTAACTCGTCAAAGTACAGGATTTCCTAAAGGTTCCGCAACACTTTGAAATGCTCATAATTCTTTAAAATTGCAATCAATATGCAAAATAAGTACATGAAAAGAGGACACTTGTACGATTATGTAATTAACTTCATACAAATATCAAACAGTGACTTAGAGAATAAATGCCTAAGGGCTTAACATAATCAACCACGACGAGGACATTATTCTCTAAGTCACGTATTTGATCCACCTATCACAATTTTGCATCCAGGGAACGAGAAAAACAACTCTCGAAGAAAAAAAGTGGATCAAGCCATAACTGAGAAAGTCAGACAACCTGGTTGACGAAACCGTCTAATATTTGAGTAAACATCTTGGATTTCTTCACCATAATCTCAATTTAATTTGTGCGTATAGTTGGGTCCTCTCGTTCGTTGCTTGAAAATAGCAACATCCATTGAGTAATTTATATCGTACATATGATTATCTAAACCAATCAAAACACTCTATTTGCGTTAAAGCAATACTCATTAAATGCTATAAGATAACGAAGTATATTATTATTTAAAGTCTGATAATATATTATAATTAGTAGTATTATCATTATTATATAAAGTTACCAACATTACAATAAAATCACCAACTGTTCTATCATACACATTTATCAAAGATCCTAGATAACTTTCAATTTAATGGATTTGGTTAAATATTGTTTTTCTGCATGAATCTTGTTTTCTTGAATATATGAATATTACAATCAATACACATCGTTAGAGGGATCATAACGCAAAGTGTCACTGGTTGACCACGTGGTCATTGTATAATGTGTGCGTCACATCTGCAGTGAAATCGTTTGTTGAATACTTTTATCGGCTTTTTTCTTCCGATACTTAGAAACAATTTCAGCAAGTGTGTACAAATATGGGTTAATTGCAGAATTTATTGGTAACACAAAAGTTACTGACCATGCATACACGGAAGGGGGTAATGTTATGACCTTCATTTGAACCAGAATTCCGAGGACAATGATGGGAGACCAGCAAATGAAGTCTGTAGCAACTATGGCTGTTACCCTGGCAGTTAGCTTGATCTGTTCATGCATATCTGGAGTGCGTCCAGACTTCCTTGCTGAAATCATAACGACCCTCACTATCTCTATATAACAACCAAGTATTATAAGGTAACACATACAATTGAGGCCCAGGAACAGTGCTGTGGAAAAGTATAATCCATTAACCAGCCCTTCAAACTCTGTAGTAAATGTAACCAATTGAAATACAAGTTTTGTATCTTCTGGCCTGACAATCGTTATGTTTTGTTCAAGTGAGTATGTTTTAGTTAAAGCTAACGGGAGACCTATACACACATGAGAGTTATCATAAAATTTAAAATTGTCCCCAGCTAAAATTGATGGGATAATGCCTAATGCTAACGCAAAAACCCATAGAAGTATAGCAGTCATATGTGTTGACTTTTTACCTAATTTGTTAATGGAGTATGGAAACTTAATGCTAATAAACCTATCTATGCTTACTAATGTGACAAAGAATACTGAGGCTTCACTCGACGTTATAGATAATGAACCAGCGATTCTGCAGGTTATGCCAGATCTCCAGGTTTCAGATTTCATGGGAAAGTAATTACCGTAGTAGATATCAGCACATGCTAAGATTAACATGTATATGCCCATAAGTGAATCTGACATTGCTAGATTTCCGAGTAATATATCCTGTACTTTATATGTATGTGTATTTTTCTTTCTCCAAGCCAAAACAAATAAGTTTCCACAAAGTGCATTTATACCAATGATCCACATCATAGCAACTAAAACCCTGTCTGATAATAGTCTATCACATGTAAGATATGGAGATCTATCGTCCGAGGCACTACATTTCACACCAACTGGAACATAACATTCACATACCTCATGTTGACTCACATACAATCCTGAGTAACTAGTCATACCATGGAAGGTATCAAGAGTCACATCTGACAATGTATTGTTTCTCAGATTAAGATTTTTTAACCGAATCAAGTGTTTAATATCAGGAATGTCTTCCAATTTATTTACTGATAAGTCTATGAAAGAAACGTCGACTGTATCCTTAAATATATCAACATCAAGATTTGAAAGTTTATTATCTTCCAAAAAGAGAAAGTGCAGATTGAATAACCCTCTTAAAACGTTTGTTTCTAATCGTTGTAATTTATTTTGACCCATGGCTAGATATTCTAGATTACTTAGCCCATTAAATGTACCATCAGACAGTATGATCAACATGTTTTCATTTAAGAGAAGGACTTTCAGGCTATTCAAATCGTGAAATAAGTGAGCATTTAATGTTGTCAATTGGTTATCATACAGGTACAATTCTTGCATAACACTGAGTCCTGAAAACAACCCTTCTGGCAATGTAATCAAATTATTTCCACTCAGGGAAAGAATTCCCACTTTATTCAACCCATCAAATGTAGTTGCATTCAATTGGACAAATTCGTTTTCACTTAATTTTACTCTATCCAAGTTTGTCAATCCCCGAAACAACCCATCGGGCAGTTGGATCAAGCTATTGCGATACATGTACAGACTACTCAAGCTTTGTAGTTCCCTAAACTGCCCGATTGACAGTTGTGTTAAGTTATTATCATACAAGTAAAGTCTATCCAGGTTTATCAATCCGTCAAACAACATATCGGGCAGTATTGTGATGAAGTTTTCATACAAGTACAATCTATCCAAATGTTCTAACCCCCTAAACAATCCTACAGGGAGCGTTGTCAAGTTATTGCGATGCAAGTATAGTATTTCCAGGTTTATTAATCCGTCAAACAACCTATCGGGCAGTATTGTGATGAAGTTTTCGTACAAGTACAATGTATCCAAATGTTCTAATCCCCTAAACAATCCTACAGGGAGCGTTGTCAATTTATTGAGATGCAAGTATAGTATTTCCAGGTTTATTAATCCGTCAAACAACCTATCGGGCAGTATTGTGATGAAGTTTTCGTACAAGTACAATGTATCCAAAAGTTCTAATCCCCTAAACAATCCTACAGGGAGCGTTGTCAAGTTATTGCGATGCAAGTATAGTATTTCCAGGTTTATTAATCCGTCAAACAACCCATCGGGAAGTTGGATCAAGCTATTGCGATACATGTACAGACCACTCAAGCTTTGTAGTTCCCTACACTGCCCGATTGACAGTTGTGTTAAGTTATTTTCATACAAGTAAAGTCTATCCAGGTTTATCAATCCTTCAAACAACCTTTCGGGCAGCATTGTGATGAAGTTTTCATTCAAGTACAGTATATACAAATGTTCTAACGCCCTAAACAATCCTACAGGGAGCGTTGTCAAGTTATTACGATGCAAGTTTAGTATTTCCAGGTTTATTAATCCGTCAAACAACCCATCGGGCAGTTGGATCAAGCTATTGCGATACATGTACAGACTACTCAAGCTTTGTAGTTCCCTAAACTGCCCGAATGACAGTTGTGTTAAGTTATTATCATACAAGTAAAGTCTATCCAGGTTTATCAATCCGTCAAACAACCTATCGGGCAGTATTGTGATGAAGTTTTCATGCAAGTACAATCTATCCAAATGTTCTAACCCCCTAAACAATCCTATAGGGAGCGTTGTCAAGTTATTGCGATGCAAGTATAGTATTTCCAAGCTTTCCAGTCCCTCAAACAATCCATCGGGCAACGCTGTCAAGTTATTGTCTTCCAAATATAGTCTATTCAATTCTTTTAATCCCCAAAATAACCTTTCGGGTAGTGTTGTCAAGTCATTGTTATCTAGATAGAGTCTATCTAAGTTTTGTAATCCTAAAAATAACCCACCGGGTAGTGTAACCAACTTGTTATCATATAGGTACAATATATCCAAATTTTGTAATCCAAAAAATAATCTGTCCGGCAACGATGTCAAGTTATTGCCATATAGGTAGAGTACATGTAAGTTGTCTAATCCAATAAACAAACCTGTTGGAAGTGATATAAATTTGTTACGACCCAACTGCAAATATTTTAATTTATTTAACCCCTCAAATGTACTTACATTCAACGTGATTATTTGGTTTTCATATAACCTTAGTTCGATCATATTGTCTAAACCCAAGAATGAATCGCTTGCCAGTGTAGTCATATAGTTATCATACAAATCTAATTGAGTTAGCCTACCCAAACCTTGTAGCACACTGCCAATCAATGATATCAATTTGTTACCATTCAAGTACAAGCTAGACAAGTTGATTAGCCCTCCAAATAAACCATCTGGTAGCATTCGCAGTTTATTGTCACCAAGATCTAGGTGAATTAGCCTTCCCAACCCTTGAAATGATTCCACGTCAAGTCTGTTCAAATTATTTCTTTTCAATATCAGTTCTCTTAAGATACTAAGGTCATAAAATACGCGAGCATTCAGAGTGGTCAAATAATTTCCTTCTAGATCGAGAATATGCAACGCTTTCATATAATGAAATGAATCATTTTCTATTTTTACGATTTTGTTGTAATTGAGATCTAAACCTGATATTTCAATCGGAATTGATATCATTGCATTTGTATTGTGAGCGATACCATTGTCATTAATACATTTAAAAGATACCTCTCTGTTGCCAAGTGTGGCAATACAATTTAATGGAAATACTAGTCTACAGTTATCATCATTATTACCTTCATGACATGTGATTTGGTTGTCATAGCCGTTTACATTATAGCATTGTGTTTGGTTTGGATCTGTCAAACTGATATCAATCAATTCTGGGCATACATGCATTGATCCTAATGCTGTAATCCCACTCAAACGAAGGCTGGCATTCCCTTGCACAGTCCATTGAATACTTTCCTGGGTGAGTATAGAACTGCACTCTTCATCTTGTCCTTTAAAAACCACGTACTTTTCTGGACATTTGGTCAAGTCTCCTTGTCTTTCTATGAAGATGAACGAAGAGTTTTTAAATAGTGTCCGTTGTGGTATTTCTATGCGAGTATAATATCCTACCGATACATTGACTTGGATACTGCACGTATGATGAGGACTTCCTTGAAAGGTAATCGTCCCTGCACTGTCATTTCGTTCTTCTAGTCGACAGGATTGAGGATCTCTCACAGTAATATCCCACAAGGGTTGCACAGATATTTCTTCTGTAAATGCTGGCCCTGCCATTGGCACAACAATGTAGATGAGAGCTAATAATAATATGTAAATAGACACGGTGCTCCCAAAAGCCATGTTTAATAGAGGGTTTCTACTTTTGAAATAGCAGATTATTGTTAAAATAATTCACTGAAAAAGTTTTCAGTTTAGATGTTGTGTCTCATGTCACCAAACCACAGTTATCTCACATGCTTTACCAGCACGATGTCAATGATGACGACGACAACTTCGAAAGATATCCAGTGTCTGGCATTATTAATAGAAACATTTACGATTAGCCTGTATATATCGTATATTACAGTACCGAACGTATGATAGACATGTGTTCTATACCCTGGAATCTTACATCTGTGATGGTAGCAACCGATCCACGCGGTGTCTTAGAAAGATTTGTTGGTTCTGGTAAAAGAAACTTTGGTAGAAATACCGAATAGTTCAGAATTAAACGTGGTAAGATTCACACTGTCAGTGTTATCACAAATAAATTGGAATTGTGAGTGACATACTGACCAATCACTGAATTTCCTTTATGCAGCTGCGTAAAAGAGGTTTAGGATCACGTGTCGGTGTCCTTCGTTGTTGTTTTCATCCTACCACCTATCCGTTAAATGCGTAGTCTAACAAAACAATCGAATTCTTAACGTTACAAAACGTTTGAGTTTCCTGTCAGAATAGTTGGAAACGGGAGTGACAAAGAGTGATTTAATAAATACCGTAAAACTAAGTTTCTAAAACCCATACGCTACTTCAACAACAGGGTTGAACTGGCAGAAGTTTAGCAGTTGGACTTTTTAACAGGCTTGTCCAAATACTCTGCTAAAACGACTTGTAAACAGGACAGCGCACCTGAACAAAACCAGTTGTTTAAATGTTCAGGGTTTTTACAGCCTTACAATCTCTGGCAATGTCAGTTCTACAGTATGGAACTGAAACCGAAAATAAATGAATATGACTACAAAACTCGAACGCATCATAGGCATCGCCAGTATTTCTAAATACTATGGAATTTGACAGGACGGCTTACGGCACTTGACACTCGAAGAATTTGACGGTAATGATGAAGGTTTGCATTCAACTCGGCGAAAAGCTTCATCTTTTACCTCATAAAATATATTGAACTGATAAAGAAGAGCGAGTATAAGAGTTATTTTGTCCAATAATTTACCAAATCCAGTGTTTGAAACAAAATCCTGGGTTTTCAATCACGAAACCCGGGGTTTTGTTACAAACCCCAGGGTTTCGTAATATTTCACAAAACCCAGGGTTTCGTAACATTTCACATAACCGATTATCGATACATAAAACCCTGGGTTTTCCTCTGTTATTCAAAACATTCACTTAGCCCATGGCATTGTTGCAAACACTCTCGTTTTCATGAGCGAATTCCTGGGGTTCGCGATAAAACTCTGGGTTTCATGGTATTGTCACGAAACCTTGGGTTTTGCTGAATGATACATACAGCTTGTACATTATTCAAACTCATTCATACTCTTGATGCATTCTAGTAATGCTGTTTAGTAGTATGGTGTTATTTGCAATATCAGGCAAAGCTAGAAAAACCTTTTTTGTTCTTATTTATTTTCGTATTAGGATAGAAAGATATTTGTATTTATTGCATATATATGACGCCCTTGTCCTCGGTTGTACAGCATGCTTATCGCTTGAAATTACATTTCCAATACCTTGTTGGCAGTGTACTAATTGTAAACTCAATTTGCTGAACAGAATTTCTTGAAATTAAATTATAAAAATTGGAAACCGGTATCATAGGATGGGATGTGTTAGTAGCTTTGAAAGCAAATGTCAGGTTTCTATTCTTCAGTGGCTTGCACACTATTGTTATTTAATTTGACTGCACTTGTCTGTACAAGAGGTCAATTGATTTTCCAGCTATTCAGACACAGTTGTATATGGTATACACGATTTTTCACGACCAATTTGTACAATGCTGTAAGCAATTGAATAACAGACAAAGCAATTGACGTCAAAAGATCGGTTTCGGTAAAGGTTGATTATGATTACTGTTTGAAAGTGTTTTCTAACTTCAAGTGCCCTACACATTTCACTTTACAATCCATCATATATATGTAGAACAAATCCATTCTCACTTATTAATTTCGGCCGAGTGCACCAATGACGGGTAGCTGAAGAATAGCACTACCTCGCTAGTAACTGAGGCGTAACCCAACATTTTGAGAGCGCCAATGCGGGGTAAGCTAGTAACTGGCGGGTAA
Organism: Ophiura sarsii; assembly: GCA_035610835.1. Classification (NCBI taxonomy): domain Eukaryota; kingdom Metazoa; phylum Echinodermata; class Ophiuroidea; order Amphilepidida; family Ophiuridae; genus Ophiura; species Ophiura sarsii. The sequence goes on along the minus strand of CM069441.1, from coordinate 148,500,321 downwards.
TTTACGCTAAATGTTGTACCTGACCGGACCCAAGAGTAAGTTGGGGCATAACGTTTTATGCCACTAGTCAGTCGATTCTAGCAGTAGCGTAAATTTGTTGTGAACATTGGAGGGATGATTCGCTGATGCTCAAGGACCAATTGCGCTTCCATACCCAGGGGTGTCTATTTGAAGTGGAATGTGACCCCCTCATAAGCTGAAAGATTTTATATTTTTGAAATCCATTCATGCAATTCGGTGATTTTTTTTAGTCAAAAGTTAGATCAACTCCTTTTGCCCATTTAAACACTAATCGCACCGACTTTGGGTCATATTTGGACCAAAATATACTAATTGTCCAAGGATCTTAAATAATGACTAAATAAATAAACTTATTATTGTTTTTATTAATTAAAAACTGATAAAGCCAAGTTTCAACATCATTGTGAGTGGAAGGGTAGAACTAGAAGAACGGGGAAAAAATAAAAGCATATCGCGCCGTGCGTGGTCTGGGGATCGAACCGGGGTTCTGCGGTTAACAAGCGAAGGACAAGGTATCCACGCCACGAAAGTATTTGTGTTAAGAGATGTGTTATAATTGTATATAATTGTTTCCAACGGGTGCTTGTGTTTGTCATTAAAATTGTGCTTTTTGGTGCAATGTTTGTACGTACCCCTCGCCCAAAATATGTTTGTAATGTCATGATAGTCCTTATTTTTGAAAAAGCGGTAAATAAACTTCGAAATTATTGGCCATAAAATGGCATCATTTTTTTCCGGATCGCAGGCCGACTCCACGTGATTCTTGATTTACACTCACCTATGACCTAGCGAGTGACGACACGTTTTTTATATTACGGAGGACCGTTCACGTAAGAATTTTACAATAAAATATAGGTTAACACTTGGCATATGCGCCAATTAAATTTGTAAGGGGACGATGCTGATTAATGTGGATATTTACCTCGCTAGTTGCTATTCTGGTGTTACTCGCCAATTATGCTCTAAGAATTACATCGTTAGTAAGTTATGCTACAGTTAGAGCATAACTACTTTGAGTTAGCTTACCTCCCTATTAAGTTACCCGTCATTGGTGCACTCGGCCGATGTTATAGATTTAGTGCATGTGATTGAATGAGATAACGATAAAGGTGTTGTAGGCCCTTTTACGAGCGGGAGCCTGTCCAAAGGACGGGACTCCTGCTAATAATAATAATAATCTTACTATACATGCTATATGTATCCTTAAAAAGCTCCCTCGTTTTTCATCTAAAAGCCGTGAACGTTGTACTATATAATAGATGATGATCTGAGACGGGTTCCAGCGCTGTAAAGACTCAGTACTGTCGTCGTGGCAGCGCAAAGCGAGCGACGTGAGCGTCCCGTTGACGTAGCAAGGTTGCATACAAGCTACTTAGGGTCGCTGCAGCTACTTGAGAGTCATGCATGGATGGAGTACAATCCAGAGTACAATACCAAGCACCTGTTAAATGATATGTATCCAAGTGAGACTTGAAAGTAGGAACGGAATGGGTCTTACTAAGAGCGCAATGAAAACGTGATAAGCGGGATAGGAAATTAAATTATAAAAATTGGAAACCGGTATCATAGGATGGGATGTGTTAGTAGCTTTGAAAGCAAATGTCAGGTTTCTATTCTTCAGTGGCTTGCACACTATTGTTATTTAATTTGACTGCACTTGTCTGTACAAGAGGTCAATTGATTTTCCAGCTATTCAGACACAGTTGTATATGGTATACACGATTTTTCACGACCAATTTGTACAATGCTGTAAGCAATTGAATAACAGACAAAGCAATTGACGTCAAAAGATCGGTTTCGGTAAAGGTTGATTATGATTACTGTTTGAAAGTGTTTTCTAACTTCAAGTGCCCTACACATTTCACTTTACAATCCATCATATATATGTAGAACAAATCCATTCTCACTTATTAATTTCGGCCGAGTGCACCAATGACGGGTAGCTGAAGAATAGCACTACCTCGCTAGTAACTGAGGCGTAACCCAACATTTTGAGAGCGCCAATGCGGGGTAAGCTAGTAACTGGCGGGTAATTTACGCTAAATGTTGTACCTGACCGGACCCAAGAGTAAGTTGGGGCATAACGTTTTATGCCACTAGTCAGTCGATTCTAGCAGTAGCGTAAATTTGTTGTGAACATTGGAGGGATGATTCGCTGATGCTCAAGGACCAATTGCGCTTCCATACCCAGGGGTGTCTATTTGAAGTGGAATGTGACCCCCTCATAAGCTGAAAGATTTTATATTTTTGAAATCCATTCATGCAATTCGGTGATTTTTTTTAGTCAAAAGTTAGATCAACTCCTTTTGCCCATTTAAACACTAATCGCACCGACTTTGGGTCATATTTGGACCAAAATATACTAATTGTCCAAGGATCTTAAATAATGACTAAATAAATAAACTTATTATTGTTTTTATTAATTAAAAACTGATAAAGCCAAGTTTCAACATCATTGTGAGTGGAAGGGTAGAACTAGAAGAACGGGGAAAAAATAAAAGCATATCGCGCCGTGCGTGGTCTGGGGATCGAACCGGGGTTCTGCGGTTAACAAGCGAAGGACAAGGTATCCACGCCACGAAAGTATTTGTGTTAAGAGATGTGTTATAATTGTATATAATTGTTTCCAACGGGTGCTTGTGTTTGTCATTAAAATTGTGCTTTTTGGTGCAATGTTTGTACGTACCCCTCGCCCAAAATATGTTTGTAATGTCATGATAGTCCTTATTTTTGAAAAAGCGGTAAATAAACTTCGAAATTATTGGCCATAAAATGGCATCATTTTTTTCCGGATCGCAGGCCGACTCCACGTGATTCTTGATTTACACTCACCTATGACCTAGCGAGTGACGACACGTTTTTTATATTACGGAGGACCGTTCACGTAAGAATTTTACAATAAAATATAGGTTAACACTTGGCATATGCGCCAATTAAATTTGTAAGGGGACGATGCTGATTAATGTGGATATTTACCTCGCTAGTTGCTATTCTGGTGTTACTCGCCAATTATGCTCTAAGAATTACATCGTTAGTAAGTTATGCTACAGTTAGAGCATAACTACTTTGAGTTAGCTTACCTCCCTATTAAGTTACCCGTCATTGGTGCACTCGGCCGATGTTATAGATTTAGTGCATGTGATTGAATGAGATAACGATAAAGGTGTTGTAGGCCCTTTTACGAGCGGGAGCCTGTCCAAAGGACGGGACTCCTGCTAATAATAATAATAATCTTACTATACATGCTATATGTATCCTTAAAAAGCTCCCTCGTTTTTCATCTAAAAGCCGTGAACGTTGTACTATATAATAGATGATGATCTGAGACGGGTTCCAGCGCTGTAAAGACTCAGTACTGTCGTCGTGGCAGCGCAAAGCGAGCGACGTGAGCGTCCCGTTGACGTAGCAAGGTTGCATACAAGCTACTTAGGGTCGCTGCAGCTACTTGAGAGTCATGCATGGATGGAGTACAATCCAGAGTACAATACCAAGCACCTGTTAAATGATATGTATCCAAGTGAGACTTGAAAGTAGGAACGGAATGGGTCTTACTAAGAGCGCAATGAAAACGTGATAAGCGGGATAGGAACATCATCAGAGCTACCTTGTTTTAAAGATTTGACAATTGTGGACATTTTCACAGCAGAGTGAGAACAAGCGCGGTCTGGCGCTCAAGGGCCATCATGGGGACCCTCTCCTATATTGTATCCCGTATTAGTCGGGTATGTACACTGAAGACCTAAATTGGTCGGCCTGACTAACTTAAAGCTAGTCCAGACGGTGCTCATCTTGACTAGCTTTAGCCTAGTCTAACATTGCTGGACTAGGTTTAAGTTAGTCGCTCGACTAGCTTGATGTTAGTCCGTCCTAAGCTTGACTAGTTTAGGCTAGTCGCTGGACTAGTTTAGGCTAGTCGCTGGACTAGTTTAGGCTAGTCGCTCGAAAGCTAGTCCAGATGGTGTCCATCTTGACTAACGTATGGTTATTAGTCAAGCTAGCTTGACTAACGTAAGGTTAGTCCAGCTCAAACCATATAGTAGATCCCGCCTGACTCAAATTGTTCACGTTGCGTAGCAGTACTTGGTTTCACCACGGGTGATTGCTCTGCTGTCTGTTTAATAGCACTCGTATTGACCATGTTGTTGGCGGGGCTGATGGCTACAGTGTTAGCTGTAGTGGACAGACCCGTTAGCGTTCGAAATGTCCGCGCTACCGTCGGGTTTTTACAGTTAGTTTTTTCCCACTCAAAGTCGTCATTCCAAACAAAATGTAGCATCAAATAGTCTACAGATGTTGGCAAACACTATGATGTACACAATATGGCCACACAATGAAATAACTACGGCAAATTACGTCTGGATTGGCTAGCAGGACCGGACCGGCGATGACGTACGTCTCATCTGCATACCGCCATTGATATTTTATCTCAGTGCCTTGACTAACTTAAAGCTAGTCCAGCCAGCTTGACTAACCTAAAGCTAGTCAAGCCAGCTTGACTAACATAGCTAGTCCAGCCACAGACTAGTCCAGCAGAACAAATCAAGCTAGTCAGGCTGAGCCGGACTAACCTTAAGCTAGTCAAGTCGGTCACAACCTATCCAGCAGGCTTGACTAACCTGCTCGACTAGTTTAAGCTAGTCCAGCAGGCTTGACTAACCTGCTCGACTAATTTAAAGTTTATAGTCCAGCCTGTGTCGATGTCTGACTAGTTTTCAGTGTACAGCCTGGGGTTCCCGTGCCCCCCCCCCCCCCCCCCCCCCCCTCCCAGTACTAATAAAACCATCTTTTTAGGTGCCTTTTAGGGTCCTGAAACACATTTGGGATGTTAACAGTGAATAAACAACCCGATGCTCTCTGGATATCCAAGATGGCCGCCAATATGGCCGCCAAAAATGGTAAAATTTGAGAAAAGTCATATATCAGATAAATAAAATCATAAAAACATAAATTTATGACCATTGCAGATTCATTTCTAGCATTTGTATGTTGCTAATGTACATCAAATTCAATATGGCGGACAAAATGGCCGCCAAAGTAGTCAAATTGAAAAAAATCATATAGGGAATATGAGGCAACTGGACCGTGGGGCAAGTGGTCCGAAATGAAGGATTTTGTAATTGTATGGGCATACTGCTTTCTTTTGAACAGTACGACTTTTGTTGATACTTGACATATATCCTTACCTTCTACAATTCAAAACATTTGGAACTTTAGGGTATTTACACATGTGATTTTCTCCAGATCTTTGAAGCCAACTCCTTGAGTGACTGATTGAAAATTCACAGATAGTATGGGCGATATATATATGAAGATGGGTTTAGATCATGTTTAATGTATTTATATGATTGACAGATATGCAACAGTAAATATATACATGCAGTACAGTCGTCTTATTGATGCTAGGTGCATATTGCATTTGATGGGTGCTATATTGTAGTGTGCTTAGGGACTTTCCGAAATATGATTAAAACCATAGGTTGTGGTTGTAATGACCGTAAAATGGCGCATATTGCTAAATTGGGACATTGGTGGCTTGGATTTGCGATCAATATTATCATTTAAAGAATGCTTCAACTTAAACCATTATCTCGGGTATTCATTTGGTAGAGTTATAAGTTTATGAATTTGTAAATAACAAAGTATATCATTTCTTATTTTGTCTAAAGACACTCGTCTACTTGTAGGACCCGAACGCCGTAATATTTGCTAATTCAAAGATACTCGCTGGCTACAGAAATCTGTGTAATGGCTAAAAACAAAAATGCAGTTTTGCCTTTTTTCTGAAATGTATTGGAGTTATTGATTATTATGACAAATGGTGGTATGTTTTAAAACATTATGGCTACGTCATTTGTTGGGGCAAGTGGTCCGAAGGGGTAAACTTAATCAAAATTGTAAAATTAATTTTGAAAATTAGTTGTTAGTGTCAATAAAACATGACTCGATATTGAAATGTGAATAGAATATGAAATAATTCACATTCTCTCTAGTTTTTAGACATTTTGGGGCATTTCGGGTCTAATACCACTATTTCTGATATTGAAGTATTACAATATGACATGAAATTGCTTTAGAATGGTTTAAAACCTCGGTATTATGAATTACATGTTTATTATATTTTGAATGGTGTCTGTAAAGGTATTTGCTATGACGAAATATCATGATTTATGTATTTTATCCACTGCTTTTTGTGTATATTAACCGTTGGGTCATCATTGTCATATTGACTAACTTCCCCTAACATGAAAAGCTGGCTAAATATCAAGATGGTTTATTATAAGTACTAAATAATGAGTATATGTAGTAAATAAAATCATTAAAGAAAGGGGTATATATAGACAAATGTATGGGGCATCTGAATAACACAACCATGTAACCATTTAACTAGGTTCATACCGTTTTATCTTATAAACGTGCAGTCGAAAATTTCGCTTGCTTTGTACACCATTAGTATACTGCTATTTACACGTTAACCACGAAAACTGTATAAAACATGGGTTTCATGAGACATGTATCCTTTTTACATGTTAAATAATATGGAAATGTGTTTGTAAAGAAAATACTGCCTAGTTTCCGTGTTGTCATTCACTGATTTCTGTGTATTCTAATCGTTGGAACATATAGGACCAGTTGCCCCAATGATGGGGTAACTGGTCCGTGCCAAGTAAAGTTTTCAGTTAGTGGTAATTGGCCTCTTCTTTAGATATTTTTTAACATTGATTATAATTATGTTATATGTAAACAGTTACATGGGTGATATTTTCATAGCAATTCCATAAATACGAGGGTCATTCAATAAGTTCTACCTCCTACCTCATAACTTTGCTATTATACAAGCCAGTCGTATGAAATATTTCACAATTGAAGCTTTGAATCTCAGCTACAAAATCATAGTAAATTGGTTTGAATACTCATTGGACTTTTCTGGATATGCGGTAATAACAAAACTTCCATTTAGTGCCACGGAAACGGGTAAAAAACAGCCAAATGTCTCCTAAGTGCTATTCATTTGGCCCATTCCAGAGAAAAAAAATTATCTATCGGTCAATTACAATCGTTCTAAGTAACAAATATCTCTTGAACTGACTTTAAACAATACAAGTGACTGATTTTTGGCGGAAAATGCCTTAAAATTAGCCAGAACCAGACCTTGACAGCCATCAATTTTAACCCTACCTTAAAGAACCGCTGCAAAAGTCATATTTGCTTTTCATAGGAACTAAGAGATCTTCATAATACAGGACTAAATGGATATATTTCAAGTCTCTCGAAGATATATTTTCTATCACTGACTACCTGATTACATATTCTAAATGTTGCATATAAGGAAAACTGATAAAGTTACTATCATGTTAAGATTTAACATTCGAGGCATCATGTGGCTTGACTTGTAACAACGATCATTTGACTGAATAGCAGTTTTCCAGTATGCTGAAGGCATAGCAATACATTTGAGTCGATATTACACTATTTGCAAGCTACAGAGGTTAATATTGCCTTTAATCAGATTTATACATGATAATATACCATTATATTCAGAAATCATCCATTGTTTTCTATTTTCAGTATTTAAATCAGGCTTATACCTCATCATACAATACGGAGAGAAAACGAAAAACATGTATTCATCTTTGGGGTAAATTTCTGTGTCCGTTGTCCAAAATCTCTCTCTGGCTTTGATTGCATCATGACAAAAGTGAAATAGGTATCAATTAGCATTTAATATAAATGTGTAGCTATGATTCAGAGCTATAATCATGACAAATGTCATAAGGCTGCCATTCATATTAGCGATGTTATGAGTGAGGAGGTAGAACTTATTGAATGACCCTCGTATTTACACGAGCCTTAATCTTTTATATCATGAAATATGCTTAACCGGACCACAGTTGCCCCATCCTCCCCTATGTCGGCTAAAATATAAGATAAAAGCATATATAAAAATGACTAAATATATGTTTTTGACATTGCAAATTCATTTCCAGCATTTTTATGTTGCTAATGTATATCAAATTCAAGATGGCGGACAAAATGGCCGCCAAAAGTGGTCAAATTGTGAATTCATATATGTAACGGCTAAAACATAAGACAAAAGCATAGATAAAATGACTAGATATTTTTTTGAACATTGCAAATTCGTTTCCAGTATTTTTATGTTGCTAAGGTGACAAAATGGCGGACAAAATGGCCGTCAAAAGGGTTATGGGAGCACACCATTAAGTCGGTTTTGCGCGGCACTTCCGGAAAAACTTGAGTACAGTAATAGTTCCTTTTGACCAAATGAATGTGCAAAATTGGCACCAATTTTACGGGTAATTATATCAAATTTGTGTTTTATGGATTTCATGAATTATATATTTAATGTTTAGAACAGAAAATTCGATGATTTTAGCTGAAAAATAAGTCACGGGCCGATTTACACACATGGTGTATGAACGGGTTATAACCGTGACTCGCGTAATCTAACCATTTAATTTCGCGGACTTCTAGCAAAGAAATCTTGACGGCGAATCTCATTCGTATTAAGATACGGTATGTCATAGGACAGGGATGGTCCTATAACATATCAAAAATTCAGAGATCTAAGTACTAGACAAATGGATTTACAGCGATTTGAATTCGTAGTACGTAGCGTGTAAAGTCAATGGGGACCGACTTAGTGTTGTGCTCCCTCATGGGGGTGCACGGAAACCACCCCTGTACATACCCGACAACAGCAGCTTGGAACACCTTCCCATTAGCCACCATTCCCGTAAAACGCTATTTTCGTGCAACCGGGAATATCCCTATTGAAAAACACGTAAATAGAACGACCCCGAAACAACCGTTCGTTATGATATACCCAGCTCGGCGCTTACGGTTTGTTTGGTCTCAAAGTAACGTGTACTTGAGGAGCTTTCAGAAAATGGTCCCCAAAGGCTAAGCGCTTATTTATTTTCAGAGATATTTGCCAAAAACTTTCAGAAATGTTGGAAGCCAGCTAAAATAAGCATCGGCACCAGATACTTGCACATCAAATTTTCCACACGCGTTTGTACACAGTGTTCGGGACTTGTGCGTAGGTACGAGGCTATTTGTTATTTTCGTTTGATTGGGAGTTTGATTGACAGCTTTGACAATGCTTTAGACAACTTTTCGCGAAGTTTTTGAAGAGATTGAGCTACGTACATTTTCAATCGCCTTTTCTGACTTTTTCGTGGGAATATCACATCCATTCAATCAAAATTTCGGTAAGTTTATATTTTATCAAATCTTATTATAACCGTAATGTATAATCTGGAATGTGCAGTACCGTCAATTTTTTCGCCAGGCCAGGAGAGAACAGAAATGTGTGTGTCGTTTGACGTTTTACGGTTTTGATTTGACCATCAAAATCCATCCATTTGGTGATGAATTACTTGAAGTTCAACAAGGCCAGGGCTTTTTAGTTTTACTTAGCATGTTTGGGGAATGTTTTGCAAATACAAGGTAAAGTGAGAAGAGTCTCACCTTTCCTGCACATACAGTTTTCACACACCAAGTTCTTGTCCACATCGGTCCTAGTAGGTGGACAAATTTGGCCACCGATTTCGGGGCCAAATTTGCCATCCAAGACAAAATGCGTAATAAATTAATTATTTTTCATGCTTGAAACACAAAATAATGGTTCCAATGAAGTACATTTGATTTCTGTTGGGGTAAGATTTAAGTTTGATTTCCTGTTTGAAATAGCAAATGATGATGCTTTTTGAAGATGAAGAGCATGATTTGGCGATGTTAGTGTTGGGAGGCTCAATGATATCTCCTAGCACTATATCTGGGGGAACAATGGATCTACAATGGATCTACGGCACATAATCTCCTAGCCACACACCAGAGTTCGACATACGTGGGCGCACTTCGATCAGGCTGCGCACGCATGCTTGAAAACTAACATAATACCGCTAACCAATCAGACCGTGAGGTCGAGGTGACGTATTGTGCATAATGGATGTCTGTTCACACGTTGCCCTGGTTTTTTTGGTTGAACTCGTGTATACGCAAGTTCAACCTCATGTGACGTGCCTCCACTAAATACAAAATTTACAATACAAGGGGTGTGTCAGAGACATCCACTCAGCATCAAGCAAAAGTTGTTTTGTCTATTGTAAAACGTTTTTGTAGTGATGGGCACAACGATACCATAATTATATTTGTGATAGCCCAATTATTTCCCTCACCTTCATTTCTTTTGCTTACAGGTACTAAAAACAGGAAGATATCCGGTCCAGAAGACAGTAAACAACCAGTCTACTATGCAAGCTTGGTAAGACGAATTGTTCTCAAAATGTGACAAATAAACTCTTTTTATTTTTGGTGGGCCAAAGTTACCCATCACTGGTCAAAGTATCCCCAGTCTAATGTCTACAGTCAACACGAATACTTGGGCCTTTTTATAATTAGCAACAACACCTCCCCCATCAATAGAAAGCACCATTAGATTGATTTTCAGGGGGGGGGGGGGGGGGGTAGGAAGTTGGGTTCAGGCGGGGATTTATTTATTTTTGGCCGCAGTAAGGGGGAAAAAAAATTTTGCGCCACCAAAGGCGGGGAATTTTTTTAAAAATGTAAATGTATTCATTCATATTATTGAGATGGGTGGGGTAGATTTTTTTTAATTTTTTTACTCAGGTTTTTTTTGGCCTGCATACTACTACTTCAATCCCCTAGATTGATCAATTTCATTATTAAGGCCTTGAGGGGCACACCACTATGCTCAACAGTCAAGTTGAATTGGTGACTCACTAGCAATATCTATGACTGAATAAAATATTAACACAGTTTTTTATTTCCCTTTTCTTCACCTTCAAATGTTTTGGCTTACAGGTATCATCAGACACAGGCGCAGCAGATATGTCCAGTCCAAAAGACAATAACTACCAGTCTATAATAACAGGCAGGCTTGGAAAGACGAACTGCAAGAGTGATTAAGAATCGTAGGAAACCTGATTCTCGGTTAATTGTCGCTTGACATTCAATATTGACTCTTCAAAAAAAAAACCAATTAATCCTTATACACATAATTGTGTGATGTAAATGATGATGTCATCAGTCATCTCATTGGCTGGATTCTTCAAATGAAAAGTTTGTTTATCTTATACACCTATCAGTTGTAAGACGCACTATACGACCCCCGGGAGAGGTGCGTCGTTTACCAATAATTCTTGATGGAGGGTAGGGTACGTACGTCAGTGGCAAGCCTTTGGTCCGTCAAAAAAATGAAAAAGTCCGTCACTTTACATGGGTGCGAATGGGCTGATAGTTGACTGAGGGTGCGTATTTGGATGGCAATGGTCCGTCGTTTTTTTGACACAGGCTGCGTCATGGTACATGAGAAGTTGACGCACCTCGGTAAAGTGACGCACCACTCCCGGGGTCGTATAGTGCGTCTTACAACTGATAGGTATATTATAATAAAGGTACCTTTCAAGTCGCATACAATTTAAAGGTACCTTTCAAGTCACATACAATTTAAAACCTCAACCATTGCATTGTTTGTTTCTTTTTTGTCCACGAGTCTCGAAAGGTGCTTTGTGTTATCGGGAAATTGGTGTTATCAATCAGATTTTGTTTTGTTGTGTTTCCACTGAATTACAAAAGCCCACAAGTTTTAATGAACAATTGCTTAAGATGTTGCCATGCCATCACCAGCTCTTGGATCATAGTCATGATAATTACTGTGTCAAACTGTTTTAAACAATTGTACAACAGGGGTAGAAATTAAAATAGAATCGCAAGGAGAGTTTAACACTATTGAATAGAGGTCGAGAATCCACATTTCTCACAAAGCAGAATATAATTATAAACAAATTCTCGCAACCTGTGATGAACCTGACATTATCCCAAATGGATGTAAACCAAACAGCATGAGAGCATTCACTATTTATAGAGCCCCTTGTTTAAACAAATTGTGATGTAAAAAATGAATCAAATAAAACAAAACCTTCCAATTGTACACGAGTTCAAGATTTTTGCTATTTTGACAACATTTTTTTCATCAGGCTTTCACCTTTGGTGATTGTTAATTTATCATTTTCAACTTGATGTTTTCTATTTTACATGAAAGGTCATCCGTAAAATTGTCGCATTCCAAAGTTTGAGTTGCATAACTCCAGTGGTTCTTATTTTAGAAGCACATGGTCACAAGGAATATACCAATTGAGTAGTACACAAACTGGCGGGTGGGTAACCATCTGTGGCATTCACCACAATTTAGCCTGTAATTTTACATTCACCACATTTTAGCCTGTAATTTTCAAATGAAACATTTCAGGCCCCTAAAATTTTACAGGCATAATGAGCAAATTTTGGGGATTCCTCTGATATCAAAATATCTTGAGGTGAAAAAAAAATTGTAGCCAATAAAAAGTGATCAGTTTCACATTCTAGTACAAGCTGTAACCATGATCTATAATTGCTCTCTACAAAGATTAGATTCAAGCAGTCCTTATATTGCACATCAATACAATGAATGGAATACAATAAAAGACCACCAAGTGTACATTTATTTTCATTTTTAATATGCATTTATTGTGCATGTATACTAACATCAATGATTATGGCAATAATAAAATCTGAATTATGCTAACATGTATTCTAGATTTATATTTCCTTGTTGAGTGAACTGTGACTGTGTCAATTCTGTATTAAAAAGTGGTTTACATGCCATTTGTATTTAGAATAACATTAAAAGAATTTAACAATTTGCAGGCGCTTTTTTCTTCTTCAACCTAAATGTAATCCGCAAGCATACCAAAATAATAAGGTGGTCTTAAAAAATAACAGAAAACTCTTCGAGTCCGGACCGGGACGTACTTGAATCGCTTTCCCACTAGCGATTTAGTCCGGGTCCGGACTAGTCTACATGTATACTCTATTTGGCTTCCACCGGACAGTGACATAACTAACAGGTGCAGCTTTTACGCACGCGCATGTATGTTCCGTCTTTCAACGCTCGTGTGTATACGCCAGTGCCTCAAGTAGACGCGCGCATTATGGCTGCAATTAGTAGAATACGCAGTTACGTCACTGTCTCATGATGGCCAAATAGACTATAGAAAACTCTGGATTTTGTTTTATGTGGGAACATGGCCTTAGTGTTGGTTGTTTTATTACAAGATCCACTATTCTGAATTGGAGTGCTAACATTGAGAATAAGTTGCTGAGCTCATTATCCTGAAAATAAAACTCAATCTTTGTAATATGAATTTAAAAGTATGTGATCTTTTCAGGTGACACCATCAATCTTTGAATAAATCCTCAATCCTTTGGGGAAAAAATGGAAGCAAATTTTCTTGCAGATACATTTCTGATCATAAATATAAAGTCGGGCCTGTACAAAATTGGAATCTCATTTCAGGGAAATATGGCATTGGGAGGAAAATGTTAGTTCTTTAATTAAAGAAAATATAAAAAATGATCATGTTCTGTGCCCCATTTCATAATGGGTACACGTCAACGGAATAAGCTGCGAAATGATGGATGATTTCCTCTTTTTGAAGGAAATTCAAAAAAGAGCAATTTATATTCCAGATTCTAAACTGTACTAGTATCTTCAGATACTGGAACACCCAGAATCATTCGATACTGGTACAAAATCAGTGTTTTCCTGTATCGGTTGATATACTAGCACATAATTTATGAAATGTTTCCGTATCGGGCAATCATTCAATCCTGGGACAAATCGCACGGGTAGCATGTGTAGGCTTACTTATATCGATTGATACTGGAACATAAAAACGTTCCAGTATCACTCGATACTGGACCACAGTCTGGTTCCAGTATCGACCGACACTGGAACATAACATCGTACCAGTATCAAGTGATTCTGGCAACTTCTATGTTCCAGTATTGAATGATAACATTGTACCAGTATCTGGGACCGAAGTACATTTTTGGAAATTATTCCTATTGCTGCGAAATGTGTCCCTATACTCTATTTGGCTTCCTCTGGACAGTGACATAATTTAACCGTAGTTGCACCTTTTACGCACGCGTATGTATCTTTTGTTTTTCAACGCTTGTGTGTATACGCCAGCGCCTCGAGTTATCGCGTGTGTTATGAGCTGCAATTAGTAGACTACGCAGTTACGTCACTGTCTCGTGATGGCCAAATTAGACTATAGCCCCCATTCTTTTTGGCGGCTTGGCCATCACAACATTGACGTAACTGCGTATTCTACTAATTGCAGCATATAGAGCGCACCTACTGGAGGCGCTGGCGTACACGTATAAAACACACACAAGCGTTGAAAGACGGAAGATATACGTGTAACGCGTGAAACGTCACTGTCCAGAGAGCTAAATGGAGTATAGTGGAAAGGACTTGTTGAATTGAATGACTGCGTTATTTTCAAATTTACATTTTACACAATTTGTTAGTTTTTCCAGGACCATGTTACAAGTAAAAAGTGTGGCTAAACAAAATATAACATGCTGATAGGCGTGTAAAGCATCTATTCGGTACTAAAATAGCCTAATACTAGGGGTCCTGATTATCAGATTTTAGGCATGTTGCTTTTTAAAAAAATTATAAGAAAATTATAAAATTTTATAAAGCCAAAATTACTTCTTGGCGTAGAAACTCTAATTGACTACTTACGACCTGATTATCGCATATTTAAATTAATAGCATGGTTTCGTACATGAAAATTGGTTCGGTTTATCAAGAAGCCCGATTTTATTCATTTTACAGGTATTTTCGGATGGATTGTTTCGAGATAATTTTCAATAGGTCGCGAAATTTTACCGTGTATAAATGAATCGCAAAGCTGCCGAATTTTGAAGCTTTTTGACATCGTCCCAACTTTTAGACGCAAATATTATGAAAACGTACAATTTTTAATTTTGGGCAAATGCGGAATAAGGTTTGGATTAATGTTATCTAATGAATTCTGAAGTTTGGTGTAATTTCTTTGCGATTCCTTTCTAAAGGATTTTCGCCAGTCAAACGGAGGTCTGTTCGTTACGATGTCTGAAACTCAAATGACGTCACCTCCATTGATTCGAGCGATAATATGGTATGTTCGCAATGCATTGTGGGTCATATTTCTTTGCTGCTGTTATACCCGACTATATCCACCACGTCACCGGCCTAATGCGTTTGGCTTGGTGCTTTGATACTTTTTTATACTTATGGGACTTTTTTCAGCGCAATCCGAGCGCAATGCCTGGTCGCTGTAGGTGTGACAGCCCTATTAATAAAAAAAATTATTCACTGAGTTTAATATGTTTAATAAGTCGGAAAGCAATGCCTGAAATATTGCAGTGATTGAAAGCTTTAGATGGGAAATGGATAAAGTTTAAATCAAATGTTTTTTGTGGGCTTTATGACCGTGGACACGGTGAGCATCTGAACTTACCTTTTAACATGTTTAACATTACTAGTGCTGTCGGAAATTAGTCCCGTTCAGGTAAATTGGTTAACTGGGCCCACTGGTCGTAGAAATCACAAAATGTACCAGTGTTTAGTAATGATCTTTGGGGTCGTGCGGACCCGTACGATAGAACATTTTCCCTACTGGATAGCATGCTTAGAAAGTAATAAAAAGCACAAAACCCCTGAAACTTATAGAAAAGTATGGATGGATAGATAATTGAAAATGGTGCGATCAGGTAAAGCATGGCAAGGGTGGGACTTCCCTCGATAGTTTTGAACCCCCCCCCCCCCGAAAACCGCGTCTTATCTATGGATAAGGGGCCTTTTCCTAGTTAACCGCGTTAACCCCAGATAAGGCCCGCCTTATCCCAGGTTTACGTCCCTTATCTAGAGTTAACAACTTAAACCCCAGATAAGGCCCGTTATCGTCCGTTATCTGGGGATACGGGGCCTTATCCCTAGTTAACGCTCCTTATCTTGGGATAAGGAGCGTTAACCCCAGATAAGGCCCACCTTTACATCTCTTATCTGGGGTTAAGGCGAAAATTACACACTTATGCTGCATTTTTGTATCAAAGGATCGTTAACCCTAGATAAGGCCAACCTTATCCTAGGTTTACGTCCTTTATCTGGGGTTAAGGACATAAACCCCGAATAACGCGCCTTTTCTATGGATAAAGGGGCCTTTTTAGTTAACGCTCCTTATCTGTAGATAAAGAACGTTAACCCCAGATAAGGCCCGCCTTGTCAGGGGTTTACGACGTTACCACGAGATATAGGGCCGTAACTTATGTATGGGTTAACGCTCCTATGGTACAGACATGCAGCATAAGTGTGTCATTTTCGCCTTAACCCCAGATAAGGGACGTAAAGGTGTGCCTTAACCATGTTAACTGGGGTTAACGCTCCTCATCCCAGATAAGGAGCGTTTAACTAGGGGTAAGGGCCTTAACCCAAGATAAGGGACGTAAAGCAAGGATAAGGCAGGCCTTATCTGGGGTTAATGGTCCTTTTCTACAGATAAAGTTAAATTGCTACCATTTCTCCATGCGATTTTGCAAACAAGTATCTGGGTTATGGTTGATAAGAACAATCTATGTATTCCAAAGAATTTGAATGGTGCAAAGAGACACCACCTAACTTTACATCATCCGCTTATCGCGCAATGCAAAGGCAAATGCAAACGAGGATGCCCTTGTGTTACAACGGGAGAGTGTGCACTACTTTGCAGATGTGAAGCCAAGCCGGACACCTGCCATTTAACATTTCTCAATCAATCGGAAATTGAGTGAGCCAGCCACCTGACCCGTTACTTGTGTCTAGGAAACAATGAGTATTATATCCAGTTTATAATGAAAATTAGGCTACAATTAATTATAATAACGATTGACAGGCACCCTCGCAGCATTGGCTGGTGTATAACTCTCTGTCAAACGGACCGTGGGAAACACAAAAGCCAGTTCCTGAACCGTCTGATGTGGTCTCTCCCCCAATCATGATTATTTTCATGTTTAGAATAGATGTATAGTGTATATTACATGTTTAAGTCAAAGCATTCATTGATTACCATATTATTACAGCGGGAGCATGGTTGACTGCATTAAATGGGGTTACCCGCATGGGTGACTCCATCAAATGGGGTTTAAAAACTGCATGTGTGACTTCTATCAAATGGGGTTACCTGTATGGGTAACTCCATCATCAAATGTGGTGACCTACATGGGCAGTGGCGTAGCTAGGATTTTTTTCATGGGGGGCAAGATTTCTAAAATTTTCGTAAAAGGTTGCCCCAAATTTTTTCCCAGTTAGTCACCTCGTGAATTTTAAGTGGGGGGAGGGGGAGGGGGGGGTGGGGGGGGGGGGGGGGGGGGGGGGGGTGAGGTCAAAATCGCACGGTCACGAAATTTCGCACGGTACAAAAAATCGCAAAGTCAAAAAAGCAGCCCAGTGAACATATAATGGTCAAATCTCAGGGTTTTAATCAATTTTTTTCTATAAAGTGTTCCTTTATTTATAAAAACAAGGAGAAAAATTGTCATTTTTAAATGGTTATAACGCAAAAAAACACTACATCCGGAGAGTGAGGCGGGGGCACAAAGGGGGCGGGGCACAAAAAATTCTGTCAGGGGCGGCAACTGCCCCCCCCCCCTACCCTGAGCTACGCCACTGTTAACACGGGTGACTCCATCAAAATGGGGTTACAACTGCATGGGTGGCTCCATCAAATGTATTTTCCTTCAGCCACTTCAGTCACTTTAATACAGGTTTGCGCCTTGCTCCAAGTTTCTTTATTAAAATAAAGGCCTTGGCTTTATGATTAATGTTTTGTTTGTGTCTTCCTCTTGTTACCTTGTATTGTACTGTACGCTATGCACCGCGGAGCAACCGTACGGACTGCCTGCTTTCACCCTGCCCCGTTACAATGTACAGTTTGCGCAACAAACGCGTACACACTTTGTCTGCGTCATTACGTGCGCCATGTTTAACGCGGTCGCGCAGCAACAACATAGGAACGGTTGGTATGGTAACGCCAGTTTCTTTATCGTCCCTCCAAATCAAATTGGTTTTTGGAAAGGCTCCAGGACAAGTTAGTGACCACATTAAAAAAAATTTATACCGTCTGGCTCTTTTACGAAAGCTATCTTGCGTCTCAAAGAAAAGGCACTGAAAGCATATTTCAAGATAAGGGAACATTTATACAATTCCTCATACAAATGTAGTCTGAAATTATTCAGTACAATTATTCAACCAATCTTAAATTAGGGTTGTGAAGTATTGGCCCCGTATTTACTGAAAAGCCTTAATGATTCAAATCTCCTTACTGTATGTGATAAACTCCCAAGCGAAACCTTACATATTAAGGTTTGTAAATTTATTTTAGGAGTAAACAAAAGAACAACCAACAATGCAGTAAGAGGCGAACTAGGTAGTTTCCCATTGCTCATTATAATGCTGAGTTTATCGGCAAAATATTGGTGGAATTTGAACAAAGAATGTATGAATGGATGCACATCTCTAGTAATCGATGCTTTAATCGATAACAGAAAGATGCCCGATTCCGGGGCATTTACTTGGTCTTCGGGCATTAAGAAGATTTTAACCATGATTCATAATATCGACATTTGGCACAAACCTAACACAATCACTTCTGGTAATTGTCGTAACCTTATTATAGGTAATCTTGAATCCATATAAAGTGATCACTGGTCTAATGAACTACCAGTCTAAACTTAGATGTTACTGCACGTTCAAAGATTCTTTTGACTTGGAAAATTACATTGTTCTTTTTAACCAGTCTCGTAGATCCCTATTTTGTAAATTAGGAGTTAGCGCTCACTCACTCATGATTGAAAAGGGGCGCTATATATACCCGATAATCCCCCCCCCCCCCCCCCCCCAATAAAAGGATATGCATGTCATGCAATCTAAATGTCATCGAAGATAAATTTCACTTAATTATGAAATGCCCGCTCTATAATGATATGCGTACTAAATAAAATGATATCTGAAATTGGTGAAATATATGATCTTGATAACTTAGATGACAATGACATTTTCTTGACTATAATGAGGGTTAGCGAATTTGATTGCATTCGTCCAGTTATTAATTTTGTAAGCTCTGCATTTGGTTTGCGTACATCTTCAGGAGTTATAATTGTATATGATATAATTGTTTTTGTTTTTCTCATACTTATGTACGTATATTTTTGTTTTGTAATTTTGTTTGTTTGTTTGTTTGTAATAAATAATAAATACATTATCGTTATCATTAGCAAACTCCGCGTTCATCTATGTTACTAATGTGAAAGTGTCACTTTAAGATCTGTGTAAGAGTTTTTGTTTACATTTAGAAAATGTTGCAACATTTTTTTTTTGTCGGACGTATAGTCCCGTATAAAATGCTTGTTACTCATACGATCTTTAAGATTAACAAACGGCCGCATTACAGAAATGTACCTATATCCCTGATAAAAATATTTTGGGTGAAGACCATATGTCATCACTCACTTAGAAAACCACAATTTTTGTCCGAACAGTAGCTACCCGAGTAAAAGAAATTCAACATTTCGGATTATCATCTGTAATCCTTTATGTGCATGTCTGAAAACGGGAAAATACTGGCATTGAACTATCTAATTAGCTCGTGTATTAGAGGCGCAATTCCCACTTTTTTTCAGTTGAAGAGGGACGCGAGTGTAACATTATTATTGAACTATCTAATCAGGCCATGTTCCGAAATTTAGTATATAGATGAACAGAATTTTTAAGAAAAAAGTTAAAAGGAAAAAAGGCATAGATTTTGCACCAAAAAAAGACTCTCTACCTGTGTTAAAACCATCCTGAAAAGATTTAAGTCTTACTCTTTCTAGTAGTAGATAATACTTTAAGTTAAATAACTATGTACTATCCTACTAGGGCTTAGGCTATACGAAGAGTAGGAATAAGCTATTATAAAGTCATGAATGAAGACATTGCATTATTTTATTTTGTAAGCTATGATACATATCATGGTAACAGCTGATTGAAAGTTTCGTTTTCTGACTGAAAATCCGTAAAAATCAGATTCGTTTTTCTCATCAAAAAAGAAGTCGGGCATCAATGTTTTTTGATATGAAATTAGAGCTTCAAATTCCGTTAGTACGGTAATTGCTCTTAAAATATCGTACAAATCTTAGTCCGGTCAAGTGAATGGTTACAAGTAGTAAAGTCACGAAAGTTTTTTAATTCTAAAATTAGCGATAAAATCGCTGTTTGTGGACCAAATATGTCAGATTTGACATCATATAATAGAGAAAATTACGAACAATCCACCTACTTCGCCATCATGGCTGCCAACTAACCCTACCTCAATTAATTCAGGGAAAACAAACTTCTCGTAAGGTTTTAGCGCAAGGTTGACATCCTGAAATCGGTCT
The DNA here is from genome assembly GCA_035610835.1 of Ophiura sarsii. NCBI lineage: Eukaryota > Metazoa > Echinodermata > Ophiuroidea > Amphilepidida > Ophiuridae > Ophiura > Ophiura sarsii. The sequence continues at coordinate 148,479,987 of CM069441.1, read as the reverse complement.
TTGGGTGGGTTAGAAATCGACAAGGTGACTCATTGAAAGCGATACCTGCGTGCTGACTGTCTAATGTTAACAGTTGTTATTAACAGAAAAGATCATATTATACATGTGACAATTAATTTATTGACACTTCATGTATTCAGTCAAAGAGCTGCTTGCATGTGTCACGGTCGTTTTTATGGATAATAATAATTCTCATTACTATGTACTATTTGTTTGGCGCACGCGACATTAAGACGTATTATCATCACCCCGCGTATCGATACGACGGGCTATTCTTAGTAACGGTTGCTAGCAACGCGATCATTATATACCGCGCAAAATTCAAAAGCCTACATATGCATTGTAGCATCAGACAGACCACACACATCAGATCAGATGTGTTTTCTCACTAGTCTCATGATTTTTCGGTTGCATTGGATTAATAAAATATTAAGCAAAAGGTAGCTGACTTTTATACAATTCCATAATATGCAGACGGTTAAAGGGTTAATCGGCCGTAGGAAGAAGAGATGAGAGCTACGAAAATACACAACAACCATAACATGTTTGTTGGTCATTCATCTATGATATATGAATGGTAAGCTAAACTATTGTATATTTAACTGAGTTTTTCCGTTTTAATTGTTATAAAATGCGAATATTATTCAAGTAAATTCTACCATGCATTTTAGTCCATGTTCAATAGATATTATTAAAATGTTGTATATAAAAGACATCTATCCATTTTCCGGTTTCGAATTCACCATAGAAATGTATTATAAACCGGTCACTCGATTAATCGCAGAACTGTAAACATTGACATTTACAAGTGGAGATTTGCCGCTGCTCCGTATCAGATCATTTGAGGAAAGGTTTTGTACTATATCTGGTAATTTAACTATTAAAATGTGTCTTATGCTAGGTCTTTCAAATGATGTTCTTACTGTATGTGATCATGGTGATGATTTACCCGTACTCCAAATATTTGATGTGTTCTGCAAATCCTACTTAAAACGTGCATGGACCGCACGTAGCATTCAACTTGTATGATTCTATGTTATCATGTAAATATTTGTATATATTCTGCCTTTTTATTTATACATGTGATAATATTGTGTAATATGTTTTAAGGACGCATCAGTCGAGAAGACTCATGCCACTGTTTCAAAAGTGTATGTCCAAATAAATAAATAAATAAATAAATAAATATATCCATAAATCAATTTTGGATCTCGTTAAACGGCAGCCTACTTATATTATAATTGGATTGTATTATGTGTGATAATAAAATGGATAACTGACTGAACTAAAATGATCATTTGAGCCACCGATTATTGTGATGTTTTATGATAAATTATGTTATACAAATTAAATAAATGTATGCATGGTATATAATTTCATACGTTATTATTATTAGACATTTCGGGTTGTGTTATTTTATTTTGTAGACTTTCAATCTGGGTCAGGACTGGGCATCACACAGTTTGGATTCCAATACGAGAGTATTCCACTACCATACCACTACACATAGGTGTTTAACGCGAAAAGACATTCATATCTCGGATATCGCAAATCACAGAATCTATATTCGCGGGAAAGTGTATGGAGAAGCAACATCACCAAGGTTATCACGTCATCGTTTGTCTTCGAGGTATTTTGATAATGATAAACTCTGATCGTCCATATTTATTTGCATACATATATGCGAACATATAAAAATGTTGATTTGATGAATTGTATGTGTAATATTTATTGTATGTATACATATAACATATGACATGATCCCTTGTTGAGGGAATGATTAATTGCTGTCAAAATAGAAATTTGACCTCGACCATCCAAACTCCAGTGAGTAATGAGTCAATGATCTAATTGGATACTATTGGATTGCACATATAATATACAGTCCTTACATGAATGTGAATTTATTCTGAAATGAATTTATTAACTGATAATCTGCTCATGACAACAGAATGTACTAATTGATGTAATGATCTATGTCGATAGACGATATATACAACTGTATATGAATTATGAGAATATATATTTATAGATTAAAAATTGATATTTGAATATTATATATATATACCGTGTACCATTATTTTGTATAATCCCTCGTGTTACAGCAAGGTTCTAGTATTATGATTAGGACAATTTATAATTCAAATAATGAACCTGACAGTATGCCTGGGTTCGTATGTTGTATTAGATTTTAACAATTCTATATTTAACATTTTTCGGCGCCACACCAAGTGATCAGGTGATAGTAAATCTAAAGTTTCCATATCAGTGTGAATGGGTTGCGGTTCTGTAATTTGTAAATTGAATTGCTACTTCAGTTATGTCCATAACAAAACCTGTAAAGAATAGTTCGGGTTCAATTTTTGAATAGTGTGCAATTGTAGTTCCCAATCTATAACAGTTTGCGCATAAAAAGCACCAAACGTTTTAAATAGAAGAGCAAGACATTTCTTCACGTGTTTGTGAATACAAAAGACTGGTAGTTGTGAGTTTGTCAGAGCTGACCTATAATCTTATTAACAAATATATGGCGCAGGTTGCGATTCGTGTTGATTGCAATTTCTCGACTGTTATTTCTCAAACAACGATGGATTGGAGAAAGTGATCAATAGGAAACAACGGAGCAACCAAGTAAATGCTGCCGGCTATAGAATCGTTTGAGATCGCCTGGAGATGATGTAAGGAGGCTTTCCAATTTTATAATATTTCATCTCTTTGTTTTTCATCTCCATATACAAAACTCACAATTGTGTAACCCTACCTGTATCTTTACTCTTTCTTAACTGATCTTAGCAATCGTTGCTTGTTTTATTTTTAAAATTATGCGCACGTTAAGAGAGGTATGTCGAAATCCTGTTCAACCGATGTTACGGGAAATTACGATACTGCTGCTGCTCACCACTCAAACTTGCAACTAATATTGACTGAGCTCTAGTTTCGCTTTTGAACTACTGATCCATTTCAGTCATGTTGACGCATTAGAATCGCCCCAAATTCGATTATTGAAAAAATAATCAAAAATAATTAAATTTGGTTTGAATTTACGTGTGATCAAATTGAGGTATGTTGAAAACTTGTCAATCGATTTGACGAGGAATACTAACACTGCTATTTCACTGAACCGAAACTCAACTCACTCTGCTCATCCATATTTGTGTAAAGCGAAGGATTAAGTAGCAATATCCACCCTTTATTTTAAATTTTCCAATCAAGGATTATTGAAAATAAAGATAGGCTGCTTCAAATTGTAACAAATCAGAGCTGCATGTTATTTTGGCGTTATAACCTTTTAGCATTATTATCAGAAAATTGGAAAATATTTATACACAATAAGATATGCATTTAATGTTTACCAATAATAAAGAGATGGTGGGAGCGATACTGTGGGTCAACGATATCAATAGTTAACCGGTCTGCCCAGAGCTGCAAAGCCAGCCGTCGATTTCGTCAAATCGGTTAAATTGGTTTCTGACCATGCGTAATTGGCAAACCAATTTTTAATCTGGGATTTTATTTCATAGGTAAAGCGTAGAGATTTTGAGGGTTTCAAAATGTTCAAATATAATTACAATATGTGGTGAAAAGTGATACTAAAGCTCCTTTATAATAAGTTGAAGATTTTTTTCCTGGACACGTCGTTTATCATAAATACCTCTGTTTTCAACAATTGAACATGTGTAAACGATAACAAACGTACTACTCTTTGGATTGAAAGGGTAACCGTATATATGCGGGTGGCGAGGTTTTCCAATAATCCCAAATAACCAAATGTGGTTTTACCTTACCGGCTCTGTGAATAATTACTTCTTTTTTATAAATTACAAAAACATAAAATTCTCGATTTGTGTAGAAGAAAAAGGAATAATTAAAGGTTCTGATAATATCGGCTTTGTCGTTCCCGTGGTGTAGTAGGAGAAGTGCACTTACTCTTTTTTGATAGAGTTGAAAACAATAAATTTACATATCGTAGCATGAAGGGTTAAAAAAGGATAGAACGAGATTCATCATTAAAAAGCTGTTGTGTGATGGAGCCGCTGCACCATTAGGGCTACATATCAAAATTATCACCATAATAGTCATTTAGGCATGCTTTATTTAATATTGAGGGTAATACACTTCACTGCCCTCATTTGATATACATTGTATACACATTGTTAAATAGATGGTCAGGTGTTGCTCGCCTCCTTTCGCGTTACACACGGATGTTGGCTTTCGCGAGATGGTTTTAACTTTACACATTGATATTAGTGCTTGTATACCCCCGGAGGTAGTAAAAGTATACATTTTTTGAAGGGAAATTGCATGAGGAAACCAAATATGCCATTGAAATTATAGTACGACCAAAGACCAAAATGGTATGATTCACAATGTTCGGGAAAATATCAGAAAAACAATTTTTAATTTGAGATCCATATATTTTTTATACCTACCCCTATCATTATTTACTTTACATAATTGAATTCCTCATTAAATAACCCCCAGATGCTATATAATTATAAGGTTACTACGTCGGTAAGGTAATTATACCGGCTAGTGAACATCTCCCATTTTTATTTAATATATTTTTAGAATTTTCAGAAATATTTTGTAAGGATGTACACTTCCCTGATCTAAACTGCATTTCTGAATTCCTCTAGTTACAAGCTTTCCAAAAATGTACACTTTTGCTATCATAGGTTGAAAACTTTTTCTGTTATAGTCATTTTTATGAATCGGTAAATTGAGGCTGATTATTCATGTTGACTGTGTAGCGAATAGGAAGAAAGCTGATGATCATGGTCTTATCCATAACTAATTAGTTGTTACAAATAGTTGACAAGTCTGTTGAACCACATATCTAAAGACGACTAAATATCCTTTAAAATTGGACCAGAATGGTGTTTGTAACATTAGGGATGACTAGTTATTGTAAAAAGAACAAAACATGGGAGTATCCCCATTGAGGTCGTACAGGCGACACCCCTTCATGCAGCACCCCTTCCGGCACCACCCCTGGTACCCAAACCTCAAACAGCTGTATCTTCCCTTCTATGATAGCTTGTTTTTAGGGCTTTAAAATGATACCAAATTTGTTGAGATAGCTTTTGATACCAAATTTGTTGAGATAGCTTTTGTGGTTTTAAAAATATTTAAGGAATATGACAGCATGAAACTAAAAAGTGTATCAGCACCACCCTATTGGGAGGCGAGTTCATAACGCGTGACCAGATTCAAAGGAGTTATATATCGGAATATATACAATTTTTAAAACAAATTGGTAATACGTGATTTAAATTGACTTATAACAGTCTTGTTGTATTTACATTACGTTGCGTTACTTGCGTTAATTTACATTTTTTATTTATTTATTTATTTATTTATTTATTTATTTATTTATTTATTTATTTATTTATTTATTCATGGTATACAAATGCCAGCAAAACAGCGCAGCTGATAGCACTGGCTTACAAGTTACATATCATACATAGTAAAAATACAGGAAAATATATATATATACAAAATATTATAAACAGCTAACATTGATTTAAAAGACGAATGACATATGGGATAGTTGAGTTGTAATATCTGACAGTTCTTGTTTTTGGCTCCTGGTATTTTTTCTGGTTCCTGAGGTAATACGTTATTGCGGGTTTTGCAGGGAGCAGATGTTGGTGGCGCTCCGAATTGAGGAGCTTCTGGCCGAATTTCAAAACCAGTTGTTCCCGGCGGTCGCTAAGTTTATCAGCACCTAATTCGAGGAGGGCAGTGTCATATTGCTCGTACCTACTGCCAAGCATGAGTCGACAAGATCTTTTTTACAGCATCTCAATATGCTTACTTTGCTCACGGGTGATGGATGGATGCCACACCGGGCAGGCATACTCGAGGAGCGGTCTAACATAGGTTTGATACACGGCCAGAATGTCCTCAACTGGAGCACCAACTCCTCTGAGGGCATACAACAAAAATAACCTTCTTGATGCTCTGCTGATCATATCAGTCACCTGCTTGTCCCATTTTAAATTTGCCTGTGTATGGACACCAAGGAGTTTTAAATTGTCGACAGGGTTAAGTGTTTCACCAGACAACATGTATGATGGATAAACGGAAAGATTTTTCGAAAAAGAAACATTCATTATATGGCATTTGGATGGTTTGGGCAACATATCATTGCGATCGCACCAGGCATTTAATTCATCGAGATGATATTGGAGACGACCGTGCCTTTGTTTTTTAACATTGATTGTCTCACCCAGCGTGAGATCGTCCACAAATTTCCAACGCTTGCTACAAGTATCAGCAGCATCATTGACAACTATCGTGAATATGACTGGGCCACATTTGGTACCCTGTGGTACTCCACATGTTATGGTTGTGGGATCTGATATGTGACCGTTCAGCTTAACACACTGATTGCGGTTTGAAAGAAAGCTGCAGATAGTTGGTATTATGGATGGTCTAACGTTGGACTCAACAATCTTACGAATGGCAACGGTATGATTTATGCGATCGAATGCTTTGGTAAAATCAATTGCGCACAATGTAGAATAATTACCGGGAAGTTCGAGATCACTTAAGACATCATCAAGCATATCAACAAGATAGTGTGTGGTGGATATATTTTTAACTTTGCCATACTGCCGTGGATCCAACATTGGTTCAAAATCTTCCTTTAGCCATTTGGAGAGAAAAGATTCAAAAACCCGAGCAAGAATTGGCGTCAAGGCAATTGGACGCAGCTCGTAACTGTGGTACAGGTATTATGGCTGCAGTTTTCCATACAGATGGAAATACCCCCTCTTTGAGGCATACATTGAAGAGTTTTGTGAGAGGTATGGCAATCTCAAAAGCGAATTCCTTGATAAGCTTGATAGGGATATCATTTGGGTGACCAAATTTTGAAGCATTGAGCTTCTTAAGTTCTTTAAAGACTTGTCTATTGGTAATTTCCGGTGGTGGCAGGGTAGGTAGCAAGGAAGCTGATTCAGATCCAAAGGTGGTAACGAACTAGAAATTGTGCAAATTTAATTACAACATTCTGTTATGGTCCGTGTGTTCCGTCAAACTCAAAAGAACATATGTTATCTTGTAGTTAGTCTTAGATTCTTGAATGTGCTTAAACCTGTTATAACCTCAATAGTTAATTTGGAATAGTGTTTTCTTTAATTCTTTTATTGTGTATTATTATCCGTTACTTAAACATGTTCACATAATTGTCACGTTCCACATCATATCGAATAGTAAACAAACAATACAACTTTCATTTAATTTTGTTTCTGATTACCACGGCTACGGCATAAGTATAATACAATGGACCTTATTCATAATTTGCCCCTCCCTGCCAATTATGGGGTAAAACTAAGATATCACCTTGCCATTTTGTTTTTGAACAATTTAAATATTCAACACACAAAAGATTTTTTTGAAATTTTCTGGAAAATATTGAAAATTCACAAAAAATACCCTCCCATACGTATCTTTTAGTGCCCTTTAACCCATTTGTTTCTTATGTTAGAATATGAATAAACTAACAATATGACACAATGACATCAACATGTACAGGGTGTATACAAAAACGCAATACTTTTGGCGAGTAAAATGTACCCTTAAAGGAAATCGCATATCGCTCTGCAAAGTAGATATCCTGTTAGAGCTATGTCTTGGCTATCAAATAGTCAAATTACAGCGATATTGATCATAACATCGCTGAGATTTGACGGGTATAAGTAGTCAGCTTGAAAACACAAATTACCTCGTTCATCCTGCATGGCTTGATTTTCTTGTCCGCCATACTACGGACTGGCCTGCTCGCTCCCCAGATCCTACACCGTAAAACTTTTACCTTTGAAGTCTCAAGTCTTTCAGACACCACCAACTATTCCCCAAGATCTGAGCAACCGCATCATCAACGCTGTTCAGGGAATAAGGCGCATACAACTAACACGTCGTGCAGCATTTTACAACTTAAAAAAGGACAGCATTTTGAGTGTCGAGCAGCACCATAATATCACCTTCAAACATTCTAACAAGGAATGATTAATGCGGGACAAAGTCCACCTTCACTGAACTACTTCATTTGTTTATTTTTGAAAATAATACTGAAACGTTTTATTTATTACATTAAAAAGATAATTTGCATTCAGCCTATTTTCAAATTGGATATTATAACTTCGTCATTAATTATCAGCCAATGTATTGCCAGATTTGCTCAATGTGGATAATTAGATAGCCAAGACATCTTTAACATGACATTTACTTCTCAGAATGATGAGTTCGATTCAAGTTATTTAAGTAAAATTAGTTATTTAATTAAAGTTTTTAGTTAATATTGACAATCAGGTATGCAGAATAAAGGATGTAAATTGTGTTTTCAGGTCGTCTACTTATATCCGGAATATATCAATGAATTTATTGTCGATATAGCTGTAACTAGACTATATGATAGCCAAGACATAGCTCTAACATTGTTATCTACTTATCAGAGTGATATGTGATTTGCCTTAAGGATACGGAACTCGACAAAAAGTGTTGCGGTTTTTTGATACACCCTGTATATATGTGTGTGTGTGTTTATAGGTAATAATGTCTGTATAACCAAACTAGTATATACAATTGCATATACAACGTATAATAATTATAACATCCAACACAAAATGGCTTCCATGCAATTTTTACACAATAGGTAAAATATCATTTACAATAACATCTGTAAAACTGATTTATCGTCTATGAATATCCACGAACTCAAATACCAGGTATCAAGTGAAATATTTGGCTCGCACTCCACATTGCAACGATGAAGCGAGGTTGATATCATCAAATTGGAAAATCCTTCACAACATTTATCCCACCAAAGTACTTTATGTAAGATGGGTAAAGTAGATAATAATTGTTGTAACACATGCAATGTAATTGATTATATCGACCTTTTCTTTTTCAAATGTAATGCAGCTATGGTCTTACGCAAGTCAAGTCATTTCGCGTAAACTGTCTAATTGTTTTGTATTAACCACTGAAATTGTTATATTCAACTATCACAATAACATTTATGACCATAATGATTTAATATTTGTTATTCATTACTTCATGAATAATCGCGATAACAATTAATAACAACAATTAATATTTATATAGCGCTATTCCATCTAGATCATAGCGCATGTAACACATCAGTACACAAAATACATTTAGCATGGAAAAAGGTGAGTCTTTAGACTACAACGAAAATGAGAGATATTGTCAGTTTCTCTTATGGTACGAGGGAGATTGTTCCATGCCCGTGGACCAGCTACACTGAAAGATTTCTGACCCAAGACCTTATTTGTCCTAGGAACATTTAGGCGAGTAATGTCATTTGCAGAACGAAGAGCTCTTCGAGGAACATATGGTGACAGTAAATTGCATAAATATCCAGGTGCAGTATTGTTCATGCTTTTGAAGACAAAAAGACAGAGTTTGAATTGAATCCTTTCCCGTATGGGCAGCCAGTGGAGTTCTTTAAGCGTGGGAGTAATATGGTCCACATGGATATGGAACATATCAACCGAGCGGCATTGTTCTGCAATCTTTGAACTATGTTAGCGATAGCTGCGTACCAAGTGCGTTCCAATCAAATTAATCGTTAGATGAGAACGCGCACGCCGAGCGCGGGTTACTAATAATTGCCCGAAAGTACTGCGCCAAAGTGTTCCATTGTTTTGCTCACTGACCGACCAATCAAATTAACGCCTCACGCTCCTAAACTGAATATTCAATGAGTTATGAGGAAACACGATTAAAGCTTAATTCTGATTGGTTGAATGATAAAAATGTTAATGAGGGGATGACCCGACTTGGACTGTTTCAAAAACTACGAAGGGGTGGAAAAAATAAACAGAAAACTAATTAATTATTAGCAAGATTATATCGGTACAAATCAACGATTTGGATAAAATATGCATCTTTTTCAGTAATGAATGAGAATAATGACTGCTTAACAATTGTTTTCGTGAATTTGTTTTGAAATCCTCGGGTTTTGTTCTCGTCATTCGGAATTGTCCCGAGGGGCGCAGAACAAAAACCTCTGATTTTAAAACAAATTCACGAAAACAGTTGTTACGCAGTCATTATTCTCTAAACCACATCATCACTGTTGGGAAACTGTGCATAAGCAAGTTTAGATAATGGCAACCACCCACATCTTTTATTACTATTTGAAAAAGAACTCCGTCTTCGTAGACTGATTTCATATGTAAAGGTCAACGACCTTTTTTCCATTTTACCCGATAACTCGTTAACCAAAAGTAGAGCAAACTATACTTTTTCGGAATCTTTGTGCTCGGCCGAACAATTTGGTGTGCTTTTTAGCTTAGTTAAAGCCATTTGAATTGTTGGGCCCTGTATGGCAGCCATTTTGGAAATTGCGCTATAAAAGAACGTTCCCGTCAATTTTGAGAAATGCATGGGAGCTCAATTTATTTTAAAATGGTTCTAGTTGACAAATTCACTAAGAAACTGAGGTAGGAAGAAAATGGTCACGGAATCCAAGATAATGACTCTACTATCATCATCACTCATCATCATCATCATAATTGGACACTTTTCAGCCGCAGGGTTATTCAAAAAAAAAATGGGGTGGGGGACATCTGCTATTTTGCATCCTGGGAACGAGAAAAACAACTCTCGCGGGAAAAAGAAGTGGATCAAGCCATTACTAAGGAAGTCAGACGACCTGGTTGACGAAAGTGTCTAAAATGTGAGTAAACCTCCTCTCTCGATTTCTTCAACTTAATCTCAATTTAATTTGTGCGTATAGTTGTGACCCGCCTTCGTTGCTTGAAAATAGCAACACCCATTGAGTAATTTAAACCGTACATATGATTATCGAAACCAATCAAGACACGTTATTTGTGTTAAAGCAATTCTCATTAAATGCTATAAGATTACAAAGTATATTATTATATAAAGTGTGATAATATATAAAGTTACCAACATTACAATAAAATCACCAACTGTTCTATTATACACATTTATCAAAGATCCGAGATAACTTTCAATTTAATGGATTTGGTGTTTTTCTGCATGAATCTTGTTTTCTTGAATATGTAAATACGAGTATTACAATCAATACACATCGTTAGAGGGATCATGACGCAAAGTGTCACTGGTTGACCACGTGGTCCTTGTATAATTTGTGCCTCACATCTGCAGTGAAATCGTTTGTTGAATACTTTCATCGGCTTTTTTCTTCCGATACTTAGAAACAATTTCAGCAAGTGTGTACAAATATGGGTTAATTGCAGAATTTATTGGTAACACAAAAGTTACTGACCATGCATACACAGAAGGGGGTAATGTTATGACCTTCATTTGAACCAGAATTCCAAGGACAATGATGGGAGACCAGCAAATGAAGTCTGTAGCAACTATGGCTGCTACCTTGACAGTTAGCTTGATCTGTTCATGCATATCTGGAGTGCGTCCAGACTTCCTTGCTGAAATCATAACGACCCTCACTATCTCTATATAACAACCAAGTATTATAAGGTAACACATACAATTGAGGCCCAGGAACAGTGCTGTGGAAAAGTATAATCCATTAACGAGCCCTTCAAACTCTGTAGTAAATGTAACCAATTGAAATACAAATTTTGTTTCTTCTGGCCTGACAATCGTTATGTTTTCTTCAAGTGAATATGTTTTAGTTAAAGCTAACGGGAGACCTATACACACATGAGAGTTATCATAAAATTTAAAATTGTCCCCAGCTAAAATTGATGGGATAATGCCTAATGCTAACGCAAAAACCCATAGAAGTATAGCAGTCATATGTGTTGACGTTTTACCTAATTTGTTAATGGAGTATGGAAACTTAATGCTAATAAACCTATCTATGCTTACTAATGTGACAAAGAATACTGAGGCTTCACTCGACGTTATAGATAATGAACCAGCGATTCTGCAGGTTATGCCAGATCTCCAGGTTTCAGATTTCATGGGAAAGTAATCACCGTAGTAGATATCAGCACATGCTAAGATTAACATGTATATGCCCATAAGTGAATCTGACATCGCTAGATTTCCGAGTAATATATCCTGTACTTTATATTTATGTGTATTTTTCTTTCTCCAAGCCAAAACAAATAAGTTTCCACAAAGTGCATTTATACCAATGATCCACATCACAGCAACTAAAGCCCTGTCTGATAATAGTCTATCACATGTTAGATATGGAGATCTATCGTCCGAGGCGCTACATTTCACACCAACTGGAACATAACATTCACATACCTCATGTTGACTCACATACAATCCTGAGTAACTAGTCATACCATGGAAGGTATCAACAGTCACATCTGACAATGTATTGTTTCTCAGATTAAGATTTCTTAACCGAAACAAGTGTTTAATATCAGGCATGTCTTCCAATCTATTTCCTGATAAATCTATGAAAGAAACGTCGACTGTATCCTTGAATATATCAAAATCCAAATTTGAAAGTTTGTTATCTTTCAAAAAGAGAACGTACAGATTGAATAACCCTCTTAAAACGTTTGTCTCTAATCGTTGTAATTTATTTTGACTCACGGATAGATATTCTAGATTACTTAGCCCATTAAATGTACCATCAGACAGTATGATCAACATGTTTTTATTTAAAAGAAGGACTTTCAGGCTTTTCAAATCCTGAAATAAGTGAGCATTTAATGTTGTCAGTTGGTTATCATGCAGGTACAATTCTCGCATAACACTGAGTCCTGAAAACAACCCTTCTGGCAATGTAATCAAGTTATTTTCACTTAGGGAAAGATATCCCACTTTATTCAACCCATCAAATGTAGTTGCATTCAATTGGACAAATTCGTTTTCACTTAGTTTTACTCTATCCAAGTTTGTCAACCCCCGTAACAACCCGTTGGGCAGTTGGATCAAGCTATTGCGATACATGTACAGATTACTCAAGCTTTGTAGTTCCCTAAACTGCCCGATTGACAGTTGTGTTAAGTTATTATCATACAAGTAAAGTCTATCCAGGTTTATCAATCCGTCAAACAACCTATCGGGTAATATTGTGAAGGAGTTTTCATACAAGTACAATCTATCCAAATGTTCTAACCCCCTAAACAATCCTACAGGGAGCGTTGTCAAGTTATTGCGATGCAAGTATAGTCTTTCCAAGCTTTCCAGTCCTTCAAACAATCTATCGGCCAATGCTGTCAAGTTATTGTCTTCCAAGTATAGTCTATTCAATACTTTTAATCCCCAAAATAACCTTTCGGGTAGTGTTATCAAGTCATTATCATCTAGATAGAGTCTATCTAATTCTTTTAATCCCCAAAATAACCTTTCGGGTAGTGTTATCAAGTCATTGTCATCTAGATAGAGTCTATCTAATTCTTTTAATCCCCAAAATAACCTTTCGGGTAGTGTTATCAAGTCATTGTCATCTAGATAGAGTCTATCTAAGTTTTGTAATCCTAAAAATAACCCACCGGGTAGTGTAACCAACTTGTTATCATATAGGTACAATCTATCCAAATTTTGTAATCCAAAAAACAATCTTTCAGGCAATGATGTCAAGTTATTGCCATATAGGTAGAGTGTATGTAAGTTGTCTAATCCCAGAAACAAACCTGTTGGAAGTGATATAAATTTGTTACGACCCAAATGCAAATATGTTAATTTCTTTAACCCCTCAAATATACTTACATTCAACGTGATTATTTGGTTTCCATATAACCTTAGTTCAATCATATTGTTTAAACCCAAGAATGAATCTCTTGCCAGTGTAGTCATATAGTTATCATACAAATCTAGTTTAGTTAGCCTACCCAAACCTTGTAGCACACTGCCACTCAATGATTTCAATTTGTTACCATTCAAGTACAAGCTAGTCAAGTTGAATAGCCCTCCAAATATACCATCTGGTAGCATTCGCAGTCTATTGTCACCAAGATCTAGGCGAATTAGCCTTCCTAACCCTTGAAATGATGCCACGTCAAATCTGGTCAAATGATTTCTTTTCAATATTAGTTCTCTTAAGACACTAAGGTCATAAAATACGCGAGCATTCAGAGTGGTCAAATAATTTCCCTCTAGGTCAAGAATATGCAACGATTTCATATAATAAAATGAATCATTTTCTATGTTTACGATTTTGTTGTAATTGAGATCCAAACCTGATATTTCCATCGGAATTGATATCATTGCATTTGGATTGTGAGCGATTTCATTGTCATCATTACATTTGAAAGATACCTCTCTGTTGCCAAGTGTGGCATTACAATGTAATGGAAATTCTAGTCTACAGTTATCATCATCATTACCTTCATAACACGTGATTTGGTTGTCGTAGCCGTTTACATTATAGCATTGTGTTTGATTTGGTTCTGTAAAACTGATATCAATCAATTCTGGGCATACATGCATTGATCCTAATGATGTAATCCCACTCAAATGAAGGCTGGCGTTTCCTTGCAGAGTCAATTGAATTCTTTCCAGGATGAGTATAGAACTGCACTCTTCATCTTGTCCTTTAAAAACTACGTACTTTTCTGTACATTTGGTCAAGTCTCCTTGTCTTTCAATGAAGATGAACCAAGAGTTCTGTAACAGTGTCCGCTCTGGTATTTCTATGCGGGTATAATATCCTAGCGACACATTAACTTGGATACTGCACGTATGATGAGGACTTCCTTGAAAGGTAATCGTCCCTGCACTGTCATTTCGTACTTCTAGTCGACAGGATTGAGGATCTCTCACAGTAGTATCCCACATGGGTTGCACAGATATTTCTTCTGTAAATGCTGGCTTCGCCATTCGCACAACAATGTAGATGAGAGCTAATAATAATATGTAAATAGACATGGTGCTCCCAATAGCCATGATTAATAGAGGGTTTCTATTTTTGAAATAGCAGATTATTGTTAGAATAATTCACTGAAAAAGTTTTCAGTTTATATGTTGTGTCTCATGTCACCAAACCACAGTTATCTCACATGCTTTACCAGCACGATGTTAATGATGACGACGCCAACTTCGAAATATATCCTGTGTCTGGCATTATTAATAGAAACATTTACGATTAGCCTGATATATCATATATTACAGTACCGAACGTATGATAGACATATGTTCTATACACTTGAATCTTACATCTGTGATAATTATTATTATTATGGTAGCAACCGATCCACGCGGTGTCTTAGAAAGGTTTGTTGGTTCTGGTAAAAGAAACTTTGGTAAAAAACCGTATAGTTCAGAAATAAACTGGTAAGATTCACTCTGTCAGTGTTATCTAAAATAAATTATGAGTGATATACTGACCAATCACTGAATTTACTTCATGCAGCTGCGTAAAAGAGGTTTAGCGTCACGTGTCGGTGTCCTTCGTTGTTGTTTCCATCCTACCAACTATCCGTTAAATGCGTAGTCTAACAAAACAATCGAATTGTTAATGTTATAAAACGTATAAGTTTCCTGCCAGAATAGTTGGAAACAGGAGTGACAAAGAGTGATTTAATAAATACCGTAAAACTAAGTTTCTCAAACTCATACGCTACTTCAAAAACATGATTGAACTGGCAGACGTTTAGCATCAGGACAGGATTTGAAAATCATTCATGAAACTAAAAGGAATTTGAATCTCAAGAAAGCTTACAGAGAAGAAAATGTTTTACCAGGCTTGTCCCAATACTCTGCTAAAACGGCTTGTAAACAGGGCAGGGCACTTGAACAAAACCAGTTGTTTAAATGTTTTTAACAGTTCCGGATTTTTACAGCCTTGCAATCTCTGGCAATGTCAATCTCAGTTCTACAGTATGGAAGTGAAACAGAAAATATTTTAATATGACTACAAAAAAACTGGATACCTTCAATTTCTCAAAGAGCTCGATAGGAAATCGTGCATGAAGCCAAACCTTAGCAAGGACTCGAGAGAGAGAGAAAGAGAGAAAACCTTTCATCCTGATGGGCCTCTGAGCCAGACAAGATGAAGGAAACTAAGTATGGAAGTAAGTTACTAAAAAGATAAAGTAATATAAAAGGCTTATGATGTTCAAATATACAATCACATTAATTAAATAACTTATCTTTACCGTTTACCAAGAGTAGGCCTTATGCACATACGGTACATTTTGCGCCCTCTGTGCATTAGCCTACTCTTGGTTTGAGCTGATGATCGGATTCGAACTAACAAGCTTCGTAAAGTATGATTGACTCTTAGCCACTGCACCGCACCCATGGAAGCCCGAATTACTTACCGGTACTTGCTACTTGTTACAAATCAAAATTAGTTCCATCAAAACCAGAACGTTTCATGTTAGGGCAGCATGCCTGGAACAACTCAACAATCAGGACCGAGCTTGAGAATATGTCAGTGCAACAATTTAGAACAAAGATCCATGGAATTTAAATTTTGTGTTCTAAAGTATATTACAATTCTGCATTTTCTTGCTGAATTTATCTGATGGTTTTGTATATATGTATGTAAATAGTTGTTTTATTCCATGTATATTGTAAATAATTATGTATTTTTCTCTGTGAAATGAGGGACTGCTTGGAAAGCAGTGCTTGACATTGAAGCTGTTTACCCTCAATAAAGAAAGATTCAACAACAACAAATGATACCAGGTATACAGACAGCAGAACGCATCATAGGCATCGCCAGTATTTCTAAATACTTTGGAATTTGGCAGGACGGCTTACGGCACTTTACACTCGAAGAATTGAACACAGTCGGTAATGATGAAGGTTTCCATTCAACTCGGCGAAGAGCTTCGTCTTTTACCTCATAAAATATATTGAACTGATGAAGAAGAGCGCGTATAAGAGTTATTTTGTCCAATCATTTACCAAATCCAGTGTTTGAAACAAAATCCTGGGGTTTCAATCACGAAACGAAGACAAAACGAAGAGTTTCGTAATATCTCACAAAACCCAGGGTTTCGTAACATTTCACAAAACCCAGGGTTTCGTAACATTTCACATAGCCGATTATCGATACATAAAACCCTGGGTTTTTCAAAACATTCACTTAACCCATGGCATTGTTGCAAACACCCTCAATATTTTAAGGAGGAATAGTGGCTTTTTTACCTTTGTACACACTCCTATGAAGTAATAGTGGTCCTTTGTACCTTTGACCTTTGTACACGCATCCTGGGTAGGATTGCGGTGTTGACCTTTAACCCTAACTCCCGCGGCTATGTTTTTGCGTTTATCGGGGGAGGGGAAAAAGTACGATTTTGTTAACCCGAAAAATCACCGAGCACCCCCGGGATTCAATCCCGGGACCATCCGCACCAAAGTCTGTGCCCCTATCGACTGAGCTAACTCCCCATTGCATATGCGGGCACCAACTTCGTGCCCACATATGCCTGCGGTAGGTGACGTCATCGAGCCAATGCAGCAGCACGTGCGTGGAGATTTTGGATGATTTTGAATGGTGGGGCTAGGGTTATGGAACATTGAAAAATTGTGTGTTTTAACCCTAACTCCCGCGGCTATGTTTTTGGGGGAGGGGGGAAGTACGATTTTTGTTTTAACCCGAAAAATCACCGAGCACCACCTAGCGTGTAGAAAGTTTTATTTTGGATGATTTTGAATGATGCAGTGGGGTTAGGGTTATTAAACCACAATCCTACGCCCTCGTGGCGTTGCACAGTTACGGTTAGGCATTTCAAATAAGTCATACGTTAGAGAGAAATAGGAGGAATGGTTACCGTCGGTTATGAACGGTATGTTTAAACGTTTAGTATTGTACGTCGATCAGTTATGTAAAGAAAGTGTATTTGAATTGTCTGTATAGGAGGTGCGTGAATGCTACATGTAGAATGTATGTAAACATAGCCTGATGTTTAAGTTGGAAAAAAACACCGCAATCCTACGTCCATCGCGGCATTGCACAAATATGTAAAGGGGGATTAGGCATTTCAATTAGAAAAAGTAGAATGAAATGTTGATTTTGTAGTCGGGGAAACTGTTCGAAACGTTTAGTATTATATCGGCGAACATTTATGTAAAGAAATAATACGTATTTTTTGGTAAAATTGAAAAAAGTTTCCATGAGATCATTAAATTACTAAAAGTAAGATTTCATTAGATTTTATAAGAATGTTATTTCATCATCCATGGCGTCGTTAATGATCTCTTGGTGTTTTTGTTTTATTTTAAAGAAGCGCTTGCGTAATTAATGATATCTAAAATATATATTTGTGTAAATGAAGCATGAATGAAACTTTTTTGTATTTGTGTACCTTAAATTAATTCCATCGGTTAACTTTTATCATTTTTACGATCAAACTTCTCGCGCACAATAATTTGGTTCACTTTTGAAGAAAAAAACCCTTTACATATCTAAAATATACCCGTATAATATACGGGTATATTTTAGATATGTGAAGGATCATATTATGATCCTTCTATAAATGAATAAATCATATTATCGAATCGATGTGATAAGGACAGTATAGTATAATGATCGTTGTTTTTTATAATATTGCTTACAAATAAACCAAACTTGGATAACAATACAACTGGGTGTAATAAGTATGTGATTGGATGTAATACGTGATTGGGTATAATATTGGATGTAATACATGAATGGATATAATACGTAATTTTGAACGTTATGGATTCGCTTCAAGCTGAAAAATAGACAGAACGTTTTAGGGGTAAGCACGAGGGTGCTTCAATGTAATCCCAGCAATAGCATGCAGTTGTAAAGCACTGTGACTGAGATAATTCAACACCTGATTTCCATTGAACTGTACCGAAATATCATGGTCCATTAGAGGAACTAATAATGGAGACTTTTCATATCTGAATCAATATATGAAGAAAAGCACCCTGGGGAATGTTATCAGGATTATCATAAAACTAGTATGACAACATTTTACAAAATGTATTTTGAGTCATCTTTGTAGAACCTAAAATGGGTCAAAAACGTGTTTTTTTATCATTTTTTCCAAAATGGTCAATTTCATTATCATGGTTGGATTCATTGAACCCTTTTCTGCAAAAAAACTGTATACTTATATAAAGATTAAATGAATATTGAAGAAGTTACGGAAGTTTTCCGGAGGCTGTACCTGAGAGTCCACCCCCCCCCCCTCCCCCACCCCCTTAAAACAAAACAAAACTAAAAGATCTTAAGAAAAAACCCGTAAATAAAGAAATAAAACCTCAAAAATGGGTGGTTCTAAACGGAAACCTCTTTGTAGTTGTACACTGCAAAAAGGTTGCTTAAATATTTACTCAACATTTTACACAACATTGTTCAAGTATGCAACCGCTCAACTGTTGAGTAAAATGTGCCCAACACCGTTGGATAACATGGTTTCACCAACAGTTGAACAATTCTAGTTACTCAAAAGTTGGGCAATTATATTCACTCAACAGTTGTTCAAGTATGCAACAGCTCAACTGTTGAGCATTTTGTAACCATTTGTTGAGTGTTTTATTGTTAATTGGTTGTGGGCTTTTATTTAGTGATTTGTTGGGTATTTTAAACCTATAGATAGGCCTATATACATATATACGAACATGACGAAATAAGCTTATTACATGGACGACCACAGAGATTTAGACCGATCTATCACGTTATCTTCTTGACAGTCCAAGCTTCAATCATTCAAAACCGGACTCACAAAACGCCTGTCAAATGTCACAAACTCTGATGTTGATGCGGATTCACCGTTTTATTTACCATGTTTACCAGATTATAATTTATCCAGATCCAGAGATCTCAGCTAGTGCAAACAGTTGCTCGTGCACAAGACGCCATAATGATTGAATGACGCAATCACGAAGTTGGCTTTTTTGGACAACAGTTGCCTAAAATTCACATGTGCGTAACTTGCATCAACTGTTGCGTGATTTTCCTCAATGCTCATGCAACAGTTAGTGTTGCCAAAGTGGAATATTTGTACGCAACATATTTTAGCAACAGAAACAGTTTCCACCAACATTTTAAGGACATTGTCTTCGACGAATTGCTCAACGCTGGGGATTTTTTACTTTTATACAACGCCTAACTTTCTGCATATATTGAATGAATTTTGATTAACACGTCAACCAACGGATGATAAAAGTACTTTTAGCAACGTTTTTTAAGCAACCTTTTTGTGTAGATGATTACGTTTGGTCCTAGAAAAACCCCGTTTGAACGCTAAATCTAAATCAATGCAAGTTCAGAAAAAAACAGCGTGAGAAAGCTGCAAAGAAGAAAAGGAAATTGGCTAAAATTAGAATAATGCATAAACTAATGAAAATACTATTTTTAGCTCAAATTCAAAAGAATGCTAATTAAGGGGAAAGGACGTCGGAAGATGAAGAAGATGATGACGATGATGAATCTAGTTCTAAACTGGAAGACAATATGGCGTAGGATGATAGTCAACATGGTCAATACGAAATAACTAACTTTAATAAACGGTCAAAAGTCGTGAATGTTGAAGATTCAGCTGTGGAAGATGCTGCCGAATCAGAAGATGATGACGATGACCAGTAGCGGATCCAGGAGGGGAAGCCGCGGAGGCCCGTGCCCCCCCCCCCCCCCCGGTAAATTTTGTAAATATAATTTTTTTTTAAATGAGAGAGGGAGAGAGGGGAGAGAAAGGGGGAAGAGAAGAAGGGAAGAGAGCACGGTCATGACGGATATTTGCCAAAGTAAAGGGGTCTATACAAACATCTGTATATCACAAGGTAATGGTTGACAAAAAAGGTGTCGTGTGTCGCATTTTTCAACCGTGTCGCACCAAATGGGTTCAACAATTGCACAATTTTCCAATTGTGAGCACGGCACTCCCCCCCCCCCCCCCCCCCCCCCCCCCCCCCCCCCCCAATACTCAGGCGCGTGTCCAGGAAGGGGGCCTTTGGGGACTCAAGCCCCCGGGTCCCCTGACGCAACAAAAAAAAAGAGAAAGGGAAGAGGGGCGGGAGTGGAGGGAGAGAGAGAGGGGAGAGAGGACGAGGGGGTAGAGGGGATATAGGAGAGTTTTATGATAATAAGTTCGTTATAAACCCAACAAAATCAGTCAGAAATCAATGAATATATTATGTGTCACAAACACCAAAATCCCACATTATTATAAAACAGTAGTTAAGTCAGGTCTGCAAAGCACATTCGCTGAGCCATTTAAGTCCCCGTGTACAGACAGGTCGGGGAGGATTACCCTTTGGGTTGTCCAGATCTACGGCCTAATTTGCTATACTGGGCCAACTGGGTCAGACCGGTTGTGTCTGTCCCGTTCCATGGCCTGGGCTTGCCTTGGTTATGGAGTTTCCCTTCTTGGGGTGAACAATATAAAAACACCAAAAAACAAACAAACATATTGGATATTCTACAAGCTTATGCTATTTACGGAATAAACCATATTTGTATACGGTATTCGCTCATCTTCGACGTGTAAGACGTTATCTTAAAAATCTAACCTTACACGTTGTACGTGTAACCTTATAGGCCTATAGGCCTATATCAATTATATCACCATACGGTATTAGATCATCACTTAAGAACAGCAAACAATTATATAAAAAGAACAACAGGTAGTAAATTTATAACCGAATAAGTCATTACAAAGGAAAAAAGGTTTTCTTCTGGTCATAACATGTAACACTTCGAATTCTTATACGGTGTGTCATAAGTGATTACCCATAATGTTTGATCATGATGGTGCCAACATCTTCGGGTCAGACTCATCATAAAACTAAAGTATTGGTACGTTTATACCTTTCTAAATAATCATTTACACTTTTAATTTATAGGGGGTAATCACTGTACAAAGTCTTAACAAGAATTATTCTTGCCAGAGTTGAGAAACAGCTTGATGAAAACCAGCCTAGAGAACAAGCAGGTTTTAAAGCAGGATTCAGGACATCAGACCATCTTCAAACATTAAGCCAGGTTATAGAGAAGTCGAAAGAATATCGCTTCAATTTATGTCTCGGTTTTGTGGACTATGAGAAGGCATTTGACAGTCTAGACCTCCAGTCTCTATTAAATGCGCTGGAAAAGCAGGTCAGTGATGAAAAGTACATCCGCCTAATCAAGGCAATCTATAAGGATCCAAGTGCTAGAATCCACCTAGAGAGCACCACAACCGAAGCCTTCAAAATTCTGAAAGGTGTGAGACAAGGTGATCCAATCTCCCCAAAGCTATTCACTGCAGCCATGGAGGATGTTTTCAGAAACCTGGATTGGCAAGGTATGGGAGTTATAGTCGATGGTGAACACCTTACCCATCTCAGATTTGCAGATGACATCCTACTTCTCAGCCATGAGCCCCAGAAATTGCAGAAGATGATCCGAGAACTGAGTGAAGAGAGCAACAAGGCTGGACTTAACATGAACATCAAGAAGACAAAAGTGATGATGTGCAACAAGCTGAAAGATTATGCTATAACAGTTCAAGGAAAAACCATAGAAAGAGTGGACAGTTATATATACCTGGGCAAGAAGATTTCTCTGGAAAATGAAACAGCAGGGGAAGTGAACAGAAGGATACAGCTAGCATGGGTGAAGTTTGGTAAGCTCAGCTTTATCTTTCGTGATGAAGAGCTACCATTGTCACTAAAGCGACAAATTTTCAACCAGTGTATCATCCCAGTGCTATCGTATGGCTCAGAAACATGGACAACAACTAAGAGATTGGAGAAGAAGCTAAAAGTCACTGAGAGGGCAATGGAAAGGATATTGATTGGCGTTACAAGAAGGAACAGGGTGACCAACCCAGATTTAAGGAAGAAAACAGAAGTGAGGGACATCATACTGGAAATAAAATCAAAAAATGGAGATGGGCTGGCCATCTAGCCAGGAGGAAAGACAACAGATGGACTCATAATTGAACAGACTGGATCCCCAGAGCATTCACCAGAGGAAGAGGCAGGCCAAACAGACGGTGGATAGACGACATCATTCTCGCGGGTCTTCCACTCAAGGAACTGTCAAAACTGCAACGCGTCCAAAATATGGCTGCCCGTGTCGTTACTCTCACTAGAAAAGCTGAACATATCACCCCTGTTCTGTGCAAGCTCCACTGGCTTCCTATTCGAGAAAGAATTGTCTTCAAAATACTTCTGTTGACTTTCAAAATTCTTGTCGGCGAAGCCCCTGCATATCTTTCTGGTCTGGTATCTCGCTATAATCCGCCACGAACTTTGAGATCTGCGTCACGAACACTTCTAAACGAAAAACTCAGCAAGACCGCAACATATGGGAGGGGTTTTTCTGTTATTGCACCCAAGCTATGGAATGCACTCCCGGATAACATCAGGACATTACCAACATTGACTAAATTCAAATCAGGCCTTAAGACTCATCTTTTTAAAACTGCCTATGGCATCTGATTTTTAGTCAATCATGTACTATATGCTTCAGTTGTGTTTTTTAAAAATATCTATTTGTGTTTTAATACTTGTATATTGATGCTCTGCTATTAATGTATTTTATTGTTTTATACTCATATCATCGTAATTATATATTGTAATTTTAGTGTATTATGTTGCATCTGCTCGTTTACTTGCAGTTGCATTACTCTTGCGTCTTCTAGCCACCTGCTGGCAGTTGGGTTTTAATCTTTAGCTGTCTTAAAATGTTTATGTTTTACATAGTTTTAAAATTGGTCTTTAGTAGTTTGATAGTTTGTACAGCGCATAGATACCACTTGTTTAATGCGCTTTATAAATGATTATTATTATTATTATATTATTATCATAGAGTATGGCAACGTTACGTGGAAGAGGACAGCTCAGGACAGAGTGAAATGGAAAATTGATGAAGAGGCCTTCCTTCTGCAGTGGAGTGAAATAGGCTAGATAGTAGATAGTAGTAATCACTTATGACACACGGTACTTTGCTAGACTGGCAACCCTGTAATTTGTCTTTCAACGCGTCAAATGTGTCAAAAACGTCTTTTGAATTCGGCGATGTAGAGAACATCCTCGGGATAAAGACTAGCGGTTGTCACTTTAACAATGTATCAACCGCAAGTCCATCTTTCTTTACAGTTGTACTAAACTAGTATCACCAGTAAAGTTGAGTCAGGTTCCAACTTTATTTCATATAGATACATAAGATAACATTATTTAGTATAAGATTAATATTACTGTAAATTCAAGTTATTTGTTTCAGTTTTACCTTTCGTTGGTAAAAGATTGCTATAGTATATCATTTTCCTCAAATTCCTAAACAGAGTTGGCCGTATTCTCATTTAAACGCGGTTTTTACCTAAACACATCGTTTAACGTTTAACTAAACGCAATTTGTTTAACTTAAACACGCGTCTAACTCTGGGGACTAGACTTGCGGAGTTTAATATCAGGTTTTGTTAAACGCTACGTTTAAAAGATAAACTCGCGTTTAATTTAGACACGAGTTTATTTAAAAATCAATATATCATCACACTACACTGTAGTGGTCATTGTAGCACTTCATTGAACAGACAACAAAGATGTTCTTTTGAGCACGAAATAGTGTTGATTTTGGCACTTTCAGATTGCGACCTCCTCATGTTCTCAAGCAAGTAACTAAGCACTGGAGCAAGGGATTGCTTCAAATTTGGTACCATTGTAAAGATGAACACATCAGCTTTACATGGATATATAATATTTAATGAACATATCCCGCGATATTTGAAAATCTTGTGCTTGAAAAAATATTCCAAACTTTTTTGAGCAGTTTATAAAAGCGACATAGTAGAAAAATTACATTGAAGGCACTCATGTTATGGTTGGCTAGCCCAACTAAATTAGTTGAACCTGTCTATCCATAATGATGGTGATATTTGTTTTTTCCTTAATCCATTTTATAACATGTTCCCATAGTTTCTTGAAAACCAGAAGTTAGGTAAAATATTCCCAGTTGTTGGTTTCTTTCATTTCCTCATCAAACCACGTGATCAAATACCCAACAGTTGCATAATATTTACTCATTATTTGGGCAATTATTCGAATTGCCCGCGAAAAGTATACAATTTTACCTGGATTTTGAAGTTTGCACACGACGGCACTATCAATATGGCGGACGACGAAATGAAAAAACCCTCTTCAGTTCGTGGGGCTTTGGGGACAATACTATCAGTATTACGAGCAAATAATGTATAATCAGTCGTGATGCTGTGGACGGTGGTGATGGAGTGAGTGAGATGTGTAGGCTTGTACTTGTAGGCTTAGCGGTATCTTGTTCATTCCATTATCACTGTCCACAGTGACTGTAAGTTTGCATAATTGCGATTGATTGTAAATTGTTTGCTTTACCTTCGATTCATCTGTTTACATGATATCCTTGATACAAGCTGTGTTCATTCACAACAGTTGATTTAATAATAAATTGCCCAACAGATGTATAAGGGCGTGTTCACACTATAGCTTTTTCCTCAACCCGGGTCGGACCCGGGTCGAACCCAGATTGATCGATAATTCATTTTCTGTTCACACTAGAGCGCTATGTATGTCAAACTCTGTTTGTTGCAAGTGTTGGCCGTGGGATTTTTGGGTTTTTTTTAACTGGATATTTAAGCTTTATCTCAAACTATTTTTAAGCTAAAAAGTTTATGAAATACGTATGTAGGGATTCTGTACGCCAGTCTGAAACAAAATATCTGGTGCAGAACATAACATGCAATCTATATTATAAAACACTGGCAAATCCAAAGAAAGATTTGGGTTCCAGACTTGTTGTTATGTGTTTCAGTATCTGTGAAATTTTTCTTGAGTGCTTTGATTTGATTTTGACATTGCTCAATGTTGCTCAATGTTACGGTGAAAACCCATTGCCTCCATCTGGCGTGATATATTGGCGTAAATATCCTTATTGTGGATCATTGAGTTCAAACTAGTTGCACGGTCTCATCCGCCCAGAGTTCCATCATGGCTTCCGTTTCAATTTGACTCCATTTATTTGCCATTTTGACAAATTTGATAAAGATTTCAACCAGAACCAAAGGCAGACGAGAGCGTGCGAAGCAAAGCTGAAAACTGACGTAAACAACTACGGTCAGAGCCCGGGTCAGAGGTTAGCAGTCAGGTTTGCAACCCGGGTCGAACAGCGATTTCTGTTCACACTACAGTCGACCCGGGTTGAACCCGGGTTGAACCCGGGTTCTACCCTTCACTTTCGCAGGGTTGTAATTTTCGACCCGGGTCGGGTTTTTGAGCCTATTTTTCTGTTCACACTAGACTTCAACCCGGGTTCGACCCGGGTCCGACCCGGGTCGTGGAGAAAACTAGCTATAGTGTGAACACGCCCTAAAATGTTTTGAAACTTGCCCAACAATTGGGCAATAATAGTACACAACATTTGTGTATTATATAAAGTTGCCCAGTAGTTGAGTATATAACCCTAATAAGGTTACGCTTATGTTGGGTACATCAATTTTCCCCATTTGTTGGTTAGGTATTTTTTACCCAACTGTTGGTTAAAAGCATTACCCAACATGTGAGTCCAAGTTTTACCCAATTGTAGGGTTGTTCATAGTTGAACAAACGTTGGGTAAAATGTTGGGCAATAAATTACCCAACACCGTTACAGTGTAGGACCATATAAAGTGCTCAACAAAAGAAAGTCATACACTTTGTTAAGGTCCTTTAGAGTAACTTCCGATTGTTTTTTGACCAAACAGACTAAATAGACATTTAGATGAATCTTTCCGGCACAATGTGATACCAAAGTTGCCACATAACAACAAAGATAAACCATGATTAGCATAATTTAAAGAAAATTAGTCACTTTTCAAAAGTCACATTTTCAACGCACGCAAGCCGCGAGAAAATGCTGTGCGTGGCACTTGAATGGCCGGGAATGAAAGGGATATTGATCACACAGTGAAAACGGCGATGGGTCGTGTCGGAGCGAGCGGGCTATTTGGTTATGGACAGGTAACATGTGGTCTTTTCTTCCCGCGTAGGGTATTGGAAATGTGACTTTTGAAAAGTGACTAATTTTCTTTAAATGGTGCTAATCATGGTTTATCTTTGTTGTTAGGTGGCAACTTTGCTATCAAATTGTGCCAGAAAGATTCATCCAAATGTCTATCTAGTCTGTTTGGTCGAAAGATAATCAAAAATTACTATAAAGGACCTAGACAAAGTGTATGACTTTCTTTTGTTGAGCACTTTACTAGGGTCAATAACTCGGTATTGTGTGGGTGCAGGGAAGTGTTTAATATGCATACATCGGTGTGCACTCAAGCTGATCTCGTAGCAACCAGTGTGATGGCCTGAGCTCAGCGCACCATATTCTGGTCCGGTAAAGCGAGCAAAACACTGCTTGTTGTGATCGTATTAAAGGCGGCACCATATCGGCTATGTTACTTTGCAGTATCCAGCAATGGCGGACGACGGCATATCGGTCAGAAACTTCTAGTGGAGGAACAGGACTTGAGGACTTTTGTAGGTAAAATGTGATATGATTTATACATTTATAGTCCTGTAGAATAAAACAATAGTCTTATGGGAGTGAAGTAGTGACAGATCTGGTCTGAGATCTAGACCATATTTCCTATACCAATTGCGTATACAATCATCTTAAACGCATATTATATACGTAAGTAGTACAGAACTATTACAGCTACTTCACTCCTAAGAATATAAATTGTCTTAAAATAACTATAACATGTATAAACATATCACAATTTCCAAATCCGGGATTAAGTCTTCAAGGCCTGCATCCCGCAAGAAAGCTTTGACCGTTGTCACCCGCCATAGCTTAAATGTTCAAAGAATGTGCATAATGCAGTGTAAAGTGTTACACTGCATTATGCACATTCTTAAAATTGCCTACACAGTATTATTGGGTAAAGGAAATTTACCCAATTTATGTGTACCAAAATGACACAAGTGTTGGGTAAAACCTCTACACAACCCCGGTTGTGTAAAGTGTTACACATAATTGGGTCAAAATAGGGAATATGGTCGTTTTGGGGTAAACATTTACCCAACGATATTGTTTTAATATAAGTTTTAAACTTTGTTGGGTAAAATTTAGCTATTTGATGGGTAAAATGTTCACTATATGTTGTGTAAGACTCTATACAACCACTGTTGTGTACATTTTTACCCAACAAACAACTATGTTCCCTTTTTACCATCGTGAAGTGTAATATTTTACCCAACATTGCTTAATTTTTTCTAAGAGTGTAGAGATTTTGGTTTTCTACCAAGTACTGAAAGGATTCTTCTTGACCATTGATAAATTAGTTTTCTTATAGATTCCATGACATGTTTATAATTCAAATTTACCATACTCTCAACATTAGTTGAGAATACAATTCCGAGAGCTTTAAAATTGTCCTCTGCATTTACTCCAGCCCATTTTACTAGGATTTCATTGCATATTGTATTTAGATCCAAACTGCTTGTGTTTTTTTCAATGTTAACTTTAAGACCAGATATTCCTGCGAACAAATCTAGCGTATTAAAGGCTGATCTCATGGAATTTGCAGAACCATCAAGGAAGCTAAAGAGAACGGTATCATCAGCATATTGAGAAAAACGATATTCCCTATCCGCTATTAAATCCCCTTATTATTTTTATTTTTACGAATCATTTTACCGATGACTTCTGCGCAGAGTAAGAATTAATATGGACTCAGTCCATCACCTTGTCTTCAACCTCTTTCAATAAAAAATGATTCAGACAAAAATCGACCGATCCCAGCTTGGGTATGGATGAAAACTGGCAACAGAATCAGATACAATGCCAAGAGACGTCACTAGCGAAAAACAAAGTTGAACTTCTAGATCAAGCGTGTGCAACCTGCGGCCCGCGGGCCACATGCGGCCCGCCGGCCTCTAATCTGCGGCCCGCGAAGCAATCCCAAAATTCCCATTGACGTGGCCCGTTTAACCGGAACTTCCTAGGTTTACATATGACGGATTGATTAAGTGGTGTGCTCCCTTATAATTAGTAGGGTTATGCTCTGCATTTAGTAAATATAACTCGAGGCGTGATTGCGTGTTAAAATCCCTGCGCTTGCAGCAGCAACAGCGAGTAAAAAGACGGTATTCAATGAGCAATGGACTGAGGTTTTTTTCTTCCTATTAAAGCTTCCCCTCCCCTATAACTCCTCCTCCGGACGTGTTTTAAAATGTTTGACAATCACTGCGGCCCGTGAATGTATCTCAAAATCACAATGCGGCCCGGATGGTAGAAAAGGTTGCACATGCTTGTTCTAGATGCACATAATTTGACTTTTCACCAATACCTCTATTCCAAATATTAAATGTTCAGTTTTCTGACTGAGCCGTAAATGGATTACTGGTCATTTATATATTTAAGCACTATATTCAAGACTCAATAAACTATTAGTCCCATAGCTTGTTATCCGTTATAAACTTGCTAAGTATCACACTACTGGGTTATTGTTGCATGGCGTAAATGTACCCGGCACTTTACACATCATTATGTGACAAGGGGAGGATGGGACTACTGGTCCAGTTGAGCATAATTTCATGATATAAAAGATTACTTCCTTATAGCATAGAAAACAAAACACACAGGTATGGTATATGGCTCGATGGCTCATTCACAAGAGGTTTATTCAACTATTGTAACATTGCATTAATTACCAAACATTGATACATTTGATACTGGCAATCTTAATTACAATTTTAATACAAGTCAAGATGCTTAATTCAATATTTTTGATACAAGTGTAAGGGAAACTATCATCATCATTATTGGATAGACTAGACGCCTTCCTTACAAATCCTGAAACCTTATGACATTGATCTGTCAGACACAGTTAGGAAATCCCCAATTTGACTATGGATAAAGTGAACTGCCTAAACCCCACCCTTTAGAGGGATACTCAGAAAGATGACTAAATTAGCTGATTTTATTCCTATCTTTCAGTAATAAAGTTTTCCGCGGGTTACAAAGGAAAACTAGTTTGGTGACCGGAAGTTGTATTTCACCTGTTTCACCCCTGCTCCCTGGTCATGTCAGAGGGCAGCGTGTCGCGCGATATTTTGACTTGTCCACTGGGTATGCCACATCATTCATTCTTATTTTTGACTACAACCAGACCGGTCGCCCTTTCAGTTGGAGAAAAGCAAACATCATTATTTGGCAGCGTGGGTTTGTTCCTTTGCTGTGGTTTGAACTATCATTTTCTCCAGTTTCGTTTGGGTTATTTAGCTACAAGCTACACCGTGTGTTTGGTTTACATTATCGTTTCGTTATAAAATATAACAAACGTTTATTTCATCAAAAAGAGTACCGTTTTTAACATTTGCTGGTTTTTCGTTGGATTTTGGTAAGAGATTTAAAAACTTAAAAGTACTGTTTACGGTGTGTCCCTATCACAAAGAACTCTGTTAAAGATGGCAAGGGGCCGTGGGATGAAAAGGAAGGCTACGGGAAACCCGCCAGCGGTACCGCCCGCCGCTCGTCAGACACGAGCCCAGGCTCGGCATTTATCGGTCGCCCTCGCGGACGGTCAACGACTAGGCAGTCAACAGGCAGTGGACGGGGTCCAAAACCAGCCCAGTACTAGTGCTCAAGGGGCGAGCGCTGTGTGTGTGTCATCTAGTGCACCAGCACCAGCAGCAGCAGGAAGTGCGGTACAAGATATGCAGGGTGCGGGGCCAATGGTGGCACTTCCGGTACCTCGTGCGTCTGTTGGAAACCAAGATGGCGGACCGAGAGCAAACTGTGCAAGTGTGTTGGGTGAGGAAAATTTACCAGCTCCGATACCGCAACCAACGGGTTATCCACAGTTGAATGCTAATGGAGGAGTGAGGAGAAACATGCAGGCGGGTGAGCTAAATTTGGATGTTAATGAGGCCTCTTTGGGCTTCAACAGCCCTGTCGTTGGAGAGGTTGTGAATAGACATTCACAACAACTTCAGCAACAAATAGGCCTACAAAATGTACATGTAGAACAACCATTCCAAAACCTCCCTAATTTTGGTTCCATTCCATCGCTATCGTCCGTATGTAGCCCCTTAGGCGAAAGCCTACCACAGCAAATTAAGGAGAAAATTGCGCGGGGTGATTATGTAGATTTCGCGGGCCTGTTGGATAAAGGGGGTGAGGTTCAGGAGTCGGTAGAGGATAGGGTTTTGAGCCTAAATGAGTGGGGTCATGTGGTACTTAAATCCAAAAAACCTCCTCCCAAAATTACGTCCATTAATTCTTGGACGAGCGCCTTTTTCGTTTTTTCGGCTGTGTTTTTAAAATCTCACCCGGAACGTGCGCAGGAAATTTTGAAGTATGGTCACTTGGTGCGTACGGCAGCAGCGCGCTTTGAGGGTGGAGGGTGGAGGGAGTATGACACACAGTTTCGGATGCGGCAGCAGGCGCATCCGGAAAGGTCATGGGCCACAATTGATCATGAGCTTTGGGCGTTTTATGTGGCAGTACCTTTCCCTCAGCATAAATTAGCGAACACACCTGGTTTTCGCAATGCCCAGCACTCTGCATCCTTTCGCGCCCCCGGCGCTGGCGGTAAACCATTTTGTTTCCAATTCAATGGCGCAGGATGTAAACGCTTCAAGTGCAAATTTATACATGCCTGTCAATTCTGTCAAATCGAAGGTCACGGTGCAAGGGAGTGTAGAAAGAAACAAAATAATAAGCCCTCGTCAAGAGGCGGGTTCAATAACTCAAGAGGTGGTCACAATACCAAATAGGTCAAAAGGGGATATTAAAAATCCTCCGTGTGAGTCAATTAATTTTGTATTGCCATCCAAAAACGGTACCACTATTAAGGTCGGTGGGCCACCATCGTCTAATTGTCTTAATTGTTTAGAGTTAAAATGTCTATGTTGTAAATATAACACTCCTGTTAGAATAGGTAAAATGCTACCATGGTTACAAAAATATCCAAATTCAGCAGCAGCAGGTGTTATTAAGGAGGGGTTTGAATGCGGTTTCAGGTTGGGATATTCAGGGTCAAGGGAGGGTCGCGATGCGGTTAACTTAAAATCGGCTCTTAAAGATCCTGAGATGGTGGTGTTAAAGCTCTCAAAAGAGATCAAAATGGGAAGGGTCGCAGGTCCTTTTCGGTCAGCGCCATTTAAAAATTTAATTGTATCACCAGTGGGTTTAGTGCCCAAATCTGAGGCCGGGAAATTTCGTTTGATTCATCACCTTTCCTTTCCAGAAGGGGGGTCGGTGAATGACGGCATCGACAGAGAAATCTGTAAAGTCCAATATGCGAACTTTGACGATGCCGTTAGCCTGGTTGTCCAGGCTGGGAAGGGCGCCTTCATGGCAAAGGCTGATATCGAATCAGCGTTTAGGCTTTTACCTATCCACCCTGATGACTTTCATTTGTTAGGTATTAAAGCTCAAAACCTATTTTACGTAGACAAAGCTTTGCCGATGGGGGCGTCATGTTCCCCTGCATATTTTGAAAAATTTTCTACCTTTTTGGAGTGGGTGATTAAGCAGGAGGGGGGGTCAAACTTAGTGTGCCATTATATGGACGATTTTTTGCTCGTAGTGGGGTCACAAGGGGGCGCTACACCTTTTACACCTTGTCAACGACTAGTTTCATGTTTTGAGCGGGTATGTATGAAATTTGGTGTCCCGTTAGCGGCCGACAAATCGGTAGGGCCTGACACTAAGCTAGTTTTCCTGGGCTTAGAAATAGATTCTATTCAGCAGGTTGTATCCATTCCTCCACAAAAATTGGTACGTATCATCGATAAGGTAAAGGCGGGGGTAAGGTCTTCATTTATGACCTTAAGGGGGCTCCAATCTTTGATAGGGTCTTTATCGTTTGTGTGTAGGGCAGTATCTCCGGGTAGGGCATTTCTTAGGCGTCTTATTGATCTTACAATGGGGGTACGGAGACCGTGGCAAAAAATTAAATTGTCAAGCGGCGTTAAACATGACCTAAATTTGTGGCTTGTGTTCCTTCGGGATTTTAATGGGAGAACGATGATCCCGGAACAATTTTGGAGGGAGGATAGGGACCTTCAGCTTTTCACGGACGCGAGTGGGGAGATAGGTTTTGGTGGGTTTTTTGAGGGCAAATGGTTTCAGGGCAGGTGGCCAGAAAGTATCAGGGCAGCAAATCATTCAATTGCTTGGCTGGAATTTTTTCCTATCGTAGTCTCTATGGTTTTATGGGGTGGACGGTTGAAGGGAAAGCGTATCATAATTAGATCAGACAATGAGGCAGCGGTGGCTATTATTAACAAACAAACATCAAGATGCCCGGCCATCATGAGTTTGGTTAGATTTTTCGTATTGCAGTGCCTAAAGCACAATGTCTCATTTAAGGCAAAACACATTCCAGGCTTAGATAACGAAATTGCGGATGCTTTGTCCCGTTTTCAGACTTCCCGGTTTTTGGATTTGGCTCCAGCCGCAGCTCCAACGGGTACCCCAGTCCCGGAATTCCTTTGGACGCTCTAGAAGCCGAGACTCACCGTTTATTGGAGGCTTCACTAGCAAAAAGTTCCATTTTGACGTATAGAAGGGGGGTTGATGATTTTATAGGGTTTAGGGTGAAATCGGGGTTGGGAGTGGGTTGGCCAGCCAAAACTCAGCACATTGTGGCTTATATTGCACATCTTTCTATTGAGGGCAAGGCTCCATCAACAATCGAAACGAACATGGCGGCACTTGCGTACATCCATAAAATCAATGGCTGGGTGGATCCAACAGATAATTTTATTATTAAAAAACTGAAGGAGGGTTGTAGGAGGCAAAATAAGCATATTGATGCCAGGCGCCCGCTAACGTTATCTATTTTGTGCCAACTCGTAGCGATTTTACCAGGCTTATGTAGTTCAAGTTACGAGGTAAGCCTCTTTAAAGCGGCCTTTCTATTGGCTTTCTATGGGGTTTTGCGGGTGGGCGAATTTACCACAACGTCTAAAAAGGGTACTTGGGATAACATCCTCGCTCTCAGCGATGTAGCCATAAATGGGGATCGGTCGATTCTCGAACTGAAGATTCGCTCATCAAAAACGGATCAGAGGGGGGTTGGGACAACATTACGGATTGAACGGGGTCCGAATCCCAGTGTATGCCCCGTCTTGGCATTGTCTAGCTATTTGGGTGTTCGGCCTATGATGGGAGGTCCTCTATTTATTCATTTTGGGGGTACGCCTCTTACAAGGTATCAATTTAGTACAATGTTAAAGAAGGGTGTTAAATCGGTAGGGTTGGCGCCAGGGGATTTCAGTCCGCATAGTTTTCGAATTGGCGCTGCAACCTCAGCGGCCATGAGTGGCATTCCCATAGACAAGATTATGGATATGGGGCGCTGGCGATCGTCTGCAATTAACCTATACATTAGACCATCTCGGGTAGTTTCACCAAAAGCCTGGGATTATTGAGGGGATGGGGTAAGGGTGATTATGGGACGGAGTCATGTGACATGGCTGCGTGGGCTGCATATTTACATATGGAGGCTTACAAAATACATGTAACATATATGGAAAATAAAATAATATAAAAAGTGGGTTTGGTTTCAAGGTGGCGCATAAAAAGGGTGTGTGATGATGCAATTTGGGTTCAAATGTTATGCTTGAAATCATGGATTGGCTGTGGAATTACAGACAAGTATATTCCTTTAATATATATATATATATAAAGTAAACCCAAAACAACGACTATAGAACAAATAGTGATGCGGCTATAAAAATGAATAAATAAGTAAATAAAGTTAATGAAGTGGAAATGATAGGCTAAATATTACTCTGGGGTCGGTTACAGGTATAACGAGGTAAATATTCTCGTTTTTCTCTCTTCCTGTTCGCCTTGGTTGCTTTTAATTTGATTATCTACAGGTCCATACAGAACGTGGGTGGTTGGTGACAGCCATATTTTCTGGGCAGGTGACGCCAAATATCGGAACTTTCAACTGCAGGGTGGCGGGGTAGTCACATGGCTAGGGACTCCAGGGGCGCACTTGGGTGACATAGTTAAGATTGTTAAGAAAAGGCTTAGGAGACATCCGTACCCCATGTCCATAGTAATACATGCGGGGACCAATGACATCTTTGGCGCAAATACTAATACCTACGAGTTGCGGCGGCTAATCTTAGCCGTTTTGCAGGGAATCCGCCAGATCCTGCCCATATCTCGTATTCTATGGTCAGATGTCATCCCCCGCCTTTATTACTATGGGGAGAGGAAAGCGGGAAAGGGTACCAAAATCACAAATTTTATGAATGCCCAGGCCCATAAATTTGTCATGCAAATGAGCAATGCTGGGTTCATCAGCCACTCTGGAGTCCTTTCTGTCTCGAATATCGGTCTGTTTAGATTCGATGGGCTACACCTGAGCACTGAGGGGCTCGTAGTATTGAGGATGAGCCTAACTGAGGCTTTGATGTATTTCAATTCGCATAATAATGCCAAAGCCTTCCCGCCAGTCTAAATACAAATGCATTTATAGGCAGGTAATAATGCTTGAGGTCTGAGAGTCAGATGTATGAAACATACATAAACAATTTATATAATTACAATTTGTTAATTTATATATATCGTAAGACTCCTGTATGTTATTATAAAATAAAAAAGGTACTACTTGATATTATATTGCATATAATACAAATGAATGAGGAATGTTGTACGGGGGGGGGGGGGGGGGCTCTGGGGTTTCTTTGGGTGGGGCAAGTCCCTGGGATGGGGTCCTTGATGGGCAGTTTTGCTCAGGGGGGTTGTTTAGGCCTCAAGATGTCAACATTTCAGAATAAAATTGTGAAAATTAATGAGTCATTGTCAGGAAAGAGGAGAAGGATAATATTATTAATAATATTATGTATTGGAAAAATTGTCCGAAGTAGATATTTCATTATAGTGGAAAATTGCCAGTAAGGACAAACTAAAGTCGTAATGACATGTTAAAAATGAAAATTGGATAGCTTAAACTTCAACAGCAGATTTTGCGGCATATTTACTTACAAATTACACGTCAAGTCTATATTTAACATATTACACTTCAAGTCCCTTTGCATTTACATGCCGAGGGCACATAACTTTAAATCGTGTCAATTTTATGCTACTTTGTTAAGGCATCATATGTATAATTGCTGTTGATTTTTTGCAAATGTGGGTGATCGAACAAAGGTCACAAAATAAATGTCAGGTTGTAGTCAAATGCTACCACTACCTTATAACTCTTAATTTGTCCGTGTAATTCAATTATCTGGCAACAATAAAGTTTTCCGCGGGTTACAAAGGAAAACTAGTTTGGTGACCGGAAGTTGTATTTCACCTGTTTCACCCCTGCTCCCTGGTCATGTCAGAGGGCAGCGTGTCGCGCGATATTTTGACTTGTCCACTGGGTATGCCACATCATTCATTCTTATTTTTGACTACAACCAGACCGGTCGCCCTTTCAGTTGGAGAAAAGCCCACCCTCCACTCCCTTGAAGTAAAAGCAGGTTCGCAGGCAGGGCCGAGTGCATTCAATCTATCATAATGTGTGTCAGGTATCCAGGCGTGGTGACACGTGGTTGTGTGCAGGTGCGATCATTCGCATGTGGGTACCAGGCTTGGTACACTCAGGCATGGTTACAGCAAGTTGCGCCAGGCTTGGCACTAGGGCGTGATGTACCAGGCTTGGTATTCTCCGCAGGCAATTGCTAAGTATGGCTAAGTATCTTCCCAGGCTTGGGAGAAGGCAAGGTAAATGGAGGCAACAACACAGTTGCGAATCTGGTGGGCAGTTTTGCTCAGGGGGGTTGTTTAGGCCTCAAGATGTCAACATTTCAGAATAAAATTGTGAAAATTAATGAGTCATTGTCAGGAAAGAGGAGAAGGATAATATTATTAATAATATTATGTATTGGAAAAATTGTCCGAAGTAGATATTTCATTATAGTGGAAAATTGCCAGTAAGGACAAACTAAAGTCGTAATGACATGTTAAAAATGAAAATTGGATAGCTTAAACTTCAACAGCAGATTTTGCGGCATATTTACTTACAAATTACACGTCAAGTCTATATTTAACATATTACACTTCAAGTCCCTTTGCATTTACATGCCGAGGGCACATAACTTTAAATCGTGTCAATTTTATGCTACTTTGTTAAGGCATCATATGTATAATTGCTGTTGATTTTTTGCAAATGTGGGTGATCGAACAAAGGTCACAAAATAAATGTCAGGTTGTAGTCAAATGCTACCACTACCTTATAACTCTTAATTTGTCCGTGTAATTCAATTATCTGGCAACAAAACAAATTAAGACACATATTAGGAATACACCAGTTTAACTATGGATAAATTGAACTGCCTAAACCCCACCCTTTAGAGGGATACTCAGAAAGATGACTAAATTAGTTGAATTATTCCTATAGATATAATAACTTCCAGTAAACCTTGATCGCTTGCCAATGTTACTGGTGTTTCAGGGTCTATACATATTGTAGTGAACTGCCTACAACCATATGAATTCTGACCACAAATTAATTGTGGGCCTAGTGAACTACCATACGACCCCTTACCCCTCATTGAGTTAAATCAATTCGCTGACCTAATTCACAGAAATGTGATGTACCTGAAATTCAATTCAATTTGTCTGACCTTTAATTTATGAAAATGGAGATACAATGCATGGTATGAATTCATTGAATCGTAAAATTACCGCACACAAGTCTTCTATGAAGGCTTGATAATTGCAGGTCCCCTTTTAAAGAAAATAAATAAATAAAAGGGAGGAAAATGAAAAGTACTGGAGATTAAATACTTCCATAATAGATGCTTAACTCAACCGCAAATGAGTGAATAAGAACAGTTCAAGTTGTTGTTTACTGACACTAATTGCGCACATCCTTGTGTGTTGAGATAGAGAGTAACTTGTAGAATTGATTTAAATATTGGAACTACTATGTTTTGGGTCCACAAATTCATCAGGATTGCTGTTGAGAAAGATCAGTGCATCTTTCAAGATTCTCGCAGTCCGAGCACCTGGGATGCCGCTCCAAAAGATTCATCCTCCGTCTTTCATTTTCGTTTGGTATTATCCGGCCTAATTTATAATGGAGTCGCCAACAAACCAAGTTCTGACAGGTCCTGTAACAAATGCAAAAATAAACAAAAGCAGAAGCCAAGCAAAACAGGAGGAGAGAGAGAAACAAAAGGAGCATGCAAAAAGAGAGACAATAGGCAAAGGATAGTATGTGGCATGTACAGGATACGGTATGTAAAGTTTTACTGCTGATGAGTGCCAGTGACCCATGGTGTTAGTTTGGGTTTTTTTGTGTGTGTGGTTTTTTTGGTGTGTTTTAGTTGTTGTTGTGGGTGGTTTTTTGGGGGGGAGGGGGTGTTTTTTATCATTAATGTTTGTATCATGTCCATTGGAATGCCGCTTATGGCTGCACCGATCCTGAAGCTGTGGGAGCTGAAATTGTCCGGTGAAATACCCATAGTTGACAGCCCATCTTTCAGAATGCAACCAAATTGGTATCTTTTTAGTTTAGTTTTATTTTAAGTACATGAGGCCATCGGCCCAAATACACAAAATATTGGCATGATATTACAATTAATAAAATCATAGTAATTATAGACGTACCTGTAATGAACACTGATAATATAACATAACGATTACTATAACCATGGTATAACAACGATTTATCACCCATTCATGAATCTGACACTCTGGGAAAAAGCATTGTAAACATAAAAAGCAAGTGATTTAATTGTGCGTGGATAGTTTGAACGCATGAATGAATTGAATTTATTGCGATTAGGATTAACAGTGTAGCGGGTTGGCAGGTATTCGTAGATCAACATAAAAAGGACACATTAGGACAAAGTGGTATTCGTCTTCGATCTCACCTGAATTCCACAAAGGGAAACACGATTACGTAATTCAATGTTATATATGGTCATGTGTTTTAAGCTCGCCTCCGTTCGCGTTACACACGGATTTTGGCTTTCGCGACATGATTTTAACTTTACGCATTTATATTTGCTTGTATACCCCCCTGAGGTAGTAAAAGTATACATTTTCTGAAGGGAAATTGCATGAGGAAACTAAATATGCCATTAAAATTATAGTACGACCAAGAACTAAAATGCTATGAACGGAAATGTTCTGAAAAATATCAGAGTTTTTTTAATTTTTAATTTGAGATCCATATATTTGTTATACCTACCCCTATCATTATTTTTTTTAAATATTTGAATTCCTCATAAAATTACCCATTAGATGATATATAATTGTCAAAGTTACTACGTCGGTATGGTAACTATACCGGCTAGTGAATATCTCCAATTTTTATTTTATATATTTTTAGAATTTTCAGAATTTGTTTTTTTAAGGATCAACCCTACTCTGATATAAACTGCATTTCTGAATTCCTCTTGTTACAAGCTTTCCAAAAATGTATACTTTTGCTATCATAGGTTGAAAACTTTTTCTGTTATAGTCATTTTTATAAATCCGGTAAATTGAGGCTGATTATTCATGTTGACTGTGTAACGAATAGGAAGAAAGCTGATGATCATTGTCTTATCCATAATTAATTAGTTGTTACAAATAGTTGATAAGTCTGTTGAACCACATACTTAAAGACTACTAAATATCCTTTGAAATGGGACAAAAATGGTGTTTGTAACATTAGGAGATGACTAGTTATTGTAAAAAGAACAAAGCATGGGATTATCCCCATTGAGTTTGTACAGGCGGCACCCTTTCCAGCGGCACCCCTTCCAGCACCACCCCTGGTCCCCAAACATCAAACAGCTGTATCTCCCTTTCTGCATTAGCTATACCATTGTCATTAGACAGGCAGATAGCTTGTTATCGGGGCTTTAAAATGATACCAAATTTATTGAGATAGCTTTTGTGGTTTTAAAAATATTATAGGAAAATGAGAGCATGAAGCTAAAAAATGTAACGGCACCACCCTATTGGGAGGCGAGTTCATAACGCGTGACCATATACGACCCGATTCAATCAATAGTAAATGATTGGAACACCTTAATCTACTCAACTCGTGTTCGAACACTGGCCCTAATTGCCATGCTTATTGGACCATAACAGGCACGCTTTTTGAGTCACGTGAAAATCAAAACTTGTTTCTAGTAGCCTGAAGTATCCCCTTACTCATATCCCTCCCCCTTCCCCACCGATCAATGTTGCGAGGCCCTGTGCTGATGGTGGGCAAATTGTGGGATTCAACATTGATCAGGGGGAAGGGGGAATACTTTACATTACACCTACAAAGTGTTCGAACACTTTTTTCTAACATTGTAGTTAGGGGGTTACCACCGACATGGATAACACAGTTATTGGATTATTGGATGATTAGCTTATGAATATAAGAAAGGGCTGATACATGTGTTAATGGCTTTAGAGGGACAACAAATGCAATTGTAACTGCCTAATGTTTTGCAAATTGATAGAATTGTTGCGGTTTTTGGGAGTGAATTCCTACCCATTACCCGCTACTGCACGTGTTGGAGCCGTGATCTTCTTTACCACAGGTTGAGCAGTGACATACCCAGGGGGGTCCAGGGACCATGCGATTTGTTTTGGCTGGTTATGCTGACAACTTCATCGCTACCTGGGACTGAAAATTATCAACCCTTTGGTCCAAGAAAGCACCCATTTCAACAAATCCCCTTTGCAAATTTTTACCTTTAGAACTTGAAGTACCTCCACACCAAGGGGAGAACAGTTGGCAGTTAAAGAGTTAAGACCGGTATTGTACGAGTTTTGATGCGAGATATTGATATTTTTAACATTGATAATATGTTATATGTAAACAGTTACATGGGTGATATTTTCATAGCAATTCGATAAATATTTACACGAGCTTTAATCTTTTATATCATGAAATATGCTTAACTGGACCAGTTGCCCCATCCTCCCCTAATCACATAATGATGGTAAAAGGTTCCGGGTAAATTTACGCCATGCAACAGTAAACCAGTAGTGTGATACTTAGCAAGTTTATAACGGACTAGCGGGTAAGCAAACCAGCTGTTCTCGGCTTGTTTGAGAGAATCAAAAACCAAAAACTAAGTAAGACTTTTTTGGTTCTTTCGACTCAGGCCCAAATATTATTTATTTCATATTACAAACGTGCATGTGCACATCTAAATAAAAAATAAATTGAAGGCAGAACATTACTAGTATTTATTTAGTTTCTATCCACGAATACTTAATACAAAAAAATGAAATGAATTAAATAAAAATATAAGTATTAAATCAAAAAACATTGTTTTCTGTCAAAACTCTGAAAGTGGATGTAAGAGGTTTAGGAAATAAACGCTTCATTTATGAGACATAGGATTTTGGATTTACATCTAGTGAGAAAAGACGCAATATTATTAATATTATTTCTGTCTGATGTCAATATTTATTAAAATACATAGAAATATGAAATGTTTTACATACTGTTGAAATGTTGTGATAAGACTATCCTGGTAATGGTCTTTTGAGGGTCTAGTAATGGTTTTACAATGGAGACCTAAATTAATCAGCTGCGTGGGAGTAGCAATTGGAGGCGGAAGGTCTTGTGGGGTGAAATTTATAAAATG
This sequence comes from Ophiura sarsii, assembly GCA_035610835.1. NCBI lineage: Eukaryota > Metazoa > Echinodermata > Ophiuroidea > Amphilepidida > Ophiuridae > Ophiura > Ophiura sarsii. Next base: position 148,438,563 of record CM069441.1, on the reverse strand, counting down.
CTTATAGAACATATAAATTTGTCCTTTTTATATATGGGTAAGTGAAGCTATTTAATATGAAATGATTTTCATCCTAATTAGGGTATTTAAAAAATTGACCTGCGTATATAAACATTAGGGGAAAGTTGATGTGTTTGCCTTTCCAAAATTATTAAGCATTCTATATAAAATCATTGATTTCATGGTCATTATGACAGCCTATAAAGTATGGCTCTGTTTTCTATTTAAATTGTATAACATCCCATTTATATGAAAGACATAATAATATCGGTTTTCTGGCTTTAAGGCACTTTACCACTGATGTACGTGTCATAGGCCTATAGGTTTTAATCCGTATTTCTATAACAATCCAGGCCCTATGGTCCGTTTTGTGGATGGCCGATGGGATTTAAAGCACTGACACCATGCATTTCTCCTCGCTCCCCTTAAATCCACGTTTAATATCCGGGATAAGGGCCCAGTGTTGTATCTATGTGGGGGGCGGGTTAATTCATCATTTTAATTTGATTGATTTATAAAGTTATAATTTTAATATTGAAATTCACAAACTCACAAAACATATTAAACATCTACGATCAATGAGTGAACAAGAGATTTAATTCAATTTAGGAAATTATATTTAATATCCCTCCAAAGGTCCCTAGACTCAAATTATATAAACTCATAAAACAACGTCATTTGTTACAAAAATAAAGACAAAAGAAAAATGTTTACTCATAAAACAACGTCATTTGTTACAAAAATAAAGACAAAAGAAAAAGTGACCCTAGAGAGATTCGAACTCTCTAGGGTTAGCAAAATCAGTCTACATATAACGAAGGGTTTAGACAGCTGCGCCATCAAGACAAATGTTAATATCAGGGGCGACGAATTAACAAATACCTAATACTTATTTTAATGGCGTTATTTCCCCGGTAATTTAAAAAAACTATGATATAAGGATCATAATACTATGATATAAGGACAGACTATCGTCAAGTATTATATATTATTGTCTATGACTAACTCTTTACCTTCGGTTCAAACTTTATACGTACGGTTCAAGTGAGCAGTGTTGCTATAAATGGTGAGCCAAAAGGTGCCCACTAAACTTTATAATTGACATGATACACCCGTCTCGCATCACGAAAAATGACGCCCAGTCATGCGCCTGTGGAATAAGCTTGGCAACATCGTAAACCCTGGTTCGGGGACTACATGAACTTCCGGTCTAAAATACAAATTCACGTTTCGTAAAAACTATAAAACTAAGCAATAAATGAAAGGATATATTCTTGATCCCCCATTTTATGGTGATTTTTTTTCTTGATCCCCCCCCCCCCCCCCCCCACCACTTTTGGTTATTAAGTTACAGAGCATTATATTAGATTCGACCGTGCACGAAGCATGTTATTTGAAAAATATTGGACTTTTTGTTTGATCTCTGGTTTGATCCCCCTATTAAGTACCAATTTTTTGTGTGATCCCCCTTTTGGAGGATTTTTTCTGATCCCCCCTGAGCGCAAGCGATATTGGGACGTGTAATTTAGGCCATCGGGTGTTCCTTACGTGATTTGTAATATAGATAACAAGCTATGACCTTTTAATTATGTAATGTCAAACCGGTAAAGGTATAGTTGAATCTTAGGGAGTTTTGAATATAGTGCTAAAATATATAAATGACCAGTAATCCATTTACGGTTCAGTCAGAAAACTGAACATTTAATATTTGGAATAGAGGTATTGGTGAACAGTCAGAACATGATTACGATATGTGGTAAAAAGTGATGATAAAGCACCTTTTAAATATTAAAGTGAATGGGTTTTTCCCTGAACACGTTGTATATCATAAATACCTCTGTTTTTAACAATTGAACATGTGTTAACGATAACAAACGTACTACTCTTTGGATTGAAAGGGTAACCGTTTATTTGCGGATGGCGAGGTTTTCCAGTAATCACCAAAAATAGCCAAATATGGTTTTCTCTTTTTTCGGCTCTGTGAACAATTACATTTTTCTAAATGAAAAAATTTGTGTAGAAGAAAAAGGCAAAATTTAAAGATCTGATAATATCGGCTTTGTCGTTCCCGTGGTAGTAGGAGAAGTGCACTTACACTTAATAAAGTTAAAACAATAAATTCATATATCGTAGCATGAAGGGTTAAAAAAGGATAGAACCAGATTCATCATTAAAGAGATAGTGTGTGAGGGAGCCGCAGAACCATTACATATCAAAATTATCACCATAATATCCATTTAGGTATGCTTTATTTAATATTGAGGGTAATACATTTCACCGCCCTCATTTGATATACAATTTATACACATTGTTAAATAGATACAAAGGAGTTACATAATGGGAATAATATACAATTTTTTAGAACAAATTGGTAATACGTGATTTAAATTTACTTAGTGATACTCTTAACTCAATACTTGGTCAATTTGATTATTAATCATCCAAATTTAGAATTGATTTCACAATTGTCAAACGAATCTTCCTTTTAACTTTTTATGTTATGACAGTTTCGGTTTGTATTTACATTTGCGTTACTAGCGTTAATTTCCATTTAATTACAACATTCTGTTATGGTCCGTATGTGATCAGTCAAACTCAAAAGAACATAATGTCATCTTATAGTTAGTCTTAGATTCTTGAATGTGCTTAAAACCTGTTATAACCTCATATGGAATAGTGGGTTTTTTAAATATTTTATTGTGTATTATTATCCGTTCACATAATTGCCACGTTTCACATCATATTGAATAGTTAACAAATGTATGCAACTTTCATTTAATTTTGTTTCTGATAACCACGGCTACGGCTAAGTATAATACAAGGGACCTTATTCATAATTTGCCCTTCCTGTCATTTATGGGGTAAAACTTAGATATGACCTTGCCAATTATTTTTCAACAATTTGACATTTCCGCACAAAAAAGATTTTTGTTGAATATTCACTTAAAATCATCCACATTTTGAAGAAAACAAAAAAAACAATAAACATCCGACCGACCGTTACGCGATATCGATATTTACCCCATCAACGGCAGGAAGGCGCCAATTATTTAAAGCCTCTTGTAATTATGACATTTTTACTCTATATGAATAACACTATGTTCGGGCTTGAGTCTTATTTACCGATATCGTCACCATCAAAATATCTATCCGTAATGCATGGTTATATCAGACAATATTTCATGAGTCACACTCCGTTAAAGGGGCACTAAGAGATGTGTTGGAGGCTGCGCCCTCAATTATGATAAAAACTGGGATTAGTATATTTTTATAATTGTATTACATGTATGAACTTACACCTATAAGGATTAAGAAAAATCAGCCCTCTTTGTACAAGAAAACGTCGATTCAAAAATGCTCGTAGAGCCGCAACGAGCATTTTACGTCCGTCAGTATCCCCCTGCAGTACGCGTGATACATAAAGCGAACCATATTTGCATAGAGGGCGTTTTTCAATAAATAGCGATGATATTGTTTTAATCAAGTTTTGCTGTGTTTTTGTTAGTAGAAACAACAATAATGGCAATTTTTAATGTTCATCTTGAATTCTGAAGTAAATTTTTAAACATTTGAAATTTTCAACACCACTTAATGTCCCTTTAAGCTTAGACGTAGGCTATAATAGAATTTACTTACTTTGTAAATCACTAACTTATTTTTTCACGAAAACTAAATATGTCTTGGCTATCACATATTATAGCGATATTGACCATAACATCGTTGAGATCTTACGGATATAAGTAGACAGCTTGAAAACACAAATTACATCGTTCATCCTGCATACCTGATTTTCTTGACCGCCATACTACGGACTGGCCTGCTCGCTCTCCAGATCGTACACCGTTAAACTTTTTCTATTGAAATCTCAAGTCTTTCAGACACCACCAACTAATCCCCAAGATCTGAGGAACCGTATCCTCAACGCTGTTCAGGGAATAAGGCGCACACAAATAACACGTCGTGCAGTACTTCACAACTTGAAAAAGGACAGCATTTTGAGTGTCGAGCAGCACCATAACATCACCTTCAAAACATACTAACAATGAATGATTAATGCAGGACAAATTCCAGCTTCACTAAACTACTTCATTTGTTTATTTGTAAAAATAATACTGAAACGTTTCATTTATTACATTAAAACGATAATTTGCATACAGCCTATTTTAATTTGGATTTTAAAACTGCGTCATTAATTATCAGCCAATGTATTGCCAGATTTGCTCAATATGGATGATTAGATAGCCAAGACATCTTTAACATGACATTTACTTCTCTAAATGATGAGTTCGATTCCCGTTATTTAAGTGACATTAGTTATTACATTTTTTTAAAGTTAATATTGACAATCAGGTATGCAGGATAAACGATGTAAATTGTGTTATCAGGTCGTCTACTTATATCTGGAATATCTCAGTGAATTTATTGTCGATATAGCTGTAACTAGACTATGTGATAGCCAAGACATAGCTCTAACATTGTTATCTACTTGTCAGAGTGATATGTGATTTGCCTTAAGGATACGGAACTCGACAAAAAGTGTTACGGGTGGGTTTTTTATACACCCTGTATAATATGTGTGTGTGTTTATAGGTAATAATATTTCTATAACCAAACTAGTATATACAATTGTCTATACAACGTATAATATAACATCCAACACAAAATGGCTTCCATGCATGCAATGTTTACACAATAGATAAAATATAATTTATAGTAAAAAATCTGTAAAACGGACTTATCGTCTATCAACAGTCAAATGACTGCGTATCAGAAGTTTTGAGGATTCTGTGGACATTCTCAATATCTGGTATCAATGTATATTTATCCACGAGCTCAAATACCAGGCATCAAGTGAAATATTAAGACTTTTTCACGTGATGAATTAACTCGTCAAAGTACAGGATTTCCTAAAAGTTCCGCAGCACTTTGAAATGCTCATAACTCTTAAAATGCAATCAACATGCAAAATAAGTACATGAAAAGAGCACACTTGTACGATTATGTAATTAACTTCATACAAATATCAAACAGTGACTAAGAGAATAAATGCCTAAGGGTCCTATAGTATTTCTTAAAGAATATAACACAACCTTCCTTGCGCCTTTGATCTGTCTGCTTCACTAATGCAGCCATCGAGAGTACTACAATAGTTCTATTGTTAACGCCAGATAAGTAGAGAGGTTTCTAGTTAATCACCGATCTTTTTCCGATGCTTTTAACAATAGAACGAAATACCGTTCGAAAAGCGCTTTTAAATCGCTAGAAAAATGCTTTAAAAGCACTGAGAGTTTGGATATGGACCCTAAGGGCCTAACATAATCAACCACGACGAGGACATTATTCTGTAAGTCACGTATTTCATCCATCTATCACAACTTTGCATCCAGGGAGGGAAAAGAAGTGGATCTTGTCATAACTGAGAAAGTCAGATGACCTGGTTGACGAAACCGTCTAAAATGTGAGTAAACATCCTGGATTTCTTCACCATAAATCTCAATTTAATTTGTGCGTATAGATATGTCCCCGCGTTCGTTGCTTGAAAATAGCATCACCCATTGAATAATTTAAACCGTACATTTGGTTATCTAAACCAATCGAAACACGCTATTTGCGTTAAAGCAATACTCATTAAATGCTATAAGATTACGAAGTATATTATTATTTAAAGTGTGATAATATCTTATTAGTAGTATTATTATTATTATATAAAGTTACCAACATTACAATAAAATCACCAACTGTTCTATTATACACATTTATCAAAGATCCTAGATAACTTTCAATTTAATGGATTTGAATATTGTTTTTCTGCATGAATTTTTCTTGAATATATAAATATTACAATCAATACACATCGTTAGAGGGATCATGACGCAAAGTGTCACTGGTTGACCAGGTGGTCATTGTATAATTTGTGCCTCACATCTGCAGTGAAATCGTTTGTTGAATACTTTCATCGGCTTTTTTTCTTCCGATACTTAGAAACAATTTCAGCAAGTGTGTACAAATATGGGTTAATTGCAGAATTTATTGGTAACACAAAAGTTACTGACCATGCATACACAGAAGGGGGTAATGTTATGACCTTCATTTGAACCAGAATTCCAAGGACAATGATGGGAGACCAGCAAATGAAATCTGTAGCAACTATGGCTGCTACCTTGACAGTTAGCTTGATCTGTTCATGCATATCTGGAGTGCGTCCAGACTTCCTTGCTGAAATCATAACGACCCTCACTATCTCTATATAACAACCAAGTATTATAAGGTAACACGTACAATTGAGGCCCAGGAACAGTGCTGTGGAAAAGTATAATCCATTAACAAGCCCTTCAAACTCTGTAGTAAATGTGACCAAGTGAAATACAAGTTTTGTATCTTCTGGCCTGACAATCGTTATGTTTTGTTCAAGTGAGTATGTTTTAGTTAAAGCTAACGGGAGACCTATACACACATGAGAGTTATCATAAAATTTAAAATTGTCTCCAGCTAAAATTGATGGGATAATACCTAATGCTAACGCAAAAACCCATAGAAGTATAGCAATCACATTTGTTGTCTTTTTACCTAATTTGTTAATGGAGTATGGAAACTTAATGCTAATAAACCTATCTATGCTTATTAATGTGACAAAGAATACTGAGGCTTCACTCGACGTTATAGATAATGAACCAGCTATTCTGCAGGTTATGCCAGATCTCCAGGTTTCAGATTTCATGGGAAAGTAATTACCGTAGTAGATATCAGCACATGCTAAGATTAACATGTATATGCCCATAAGTGAATCTGACATCGCTAGATTTCCGAGTAATATATCCTGTACTTTATATTTATGTGTATTTTTCTTTCTCCAAGCCAAAACAAATAAGTTTCCACAAAGTGCGTTTATACCAATGATCCACATCACAGCAACTAAAGCCCTGTCTGATAATAGTCTATCACATGTAAGATATGGAGATCTATCGTCCGAGGCACTACATTTCACACCAACTGGAACATAACATTCACATACCTCATGTTGACTCACATACAATCCTGAGTAACTAGTCATACCATGAAAGGTATCAAGAGTCACATCTGACAATGTATTGTTTCTCAGATTAAGATTTTTTAACCGAATCAAGTGATTAATATCAGGAATGTCTTCCAATCTATTTACTGATAAGTCTATGAAAGAAACGTCGACTGTATCCTTAAATATATCAACATCAAGATTTGAAAGTTTATTATCTTCCAAAAAAGAGAAAGTGCAGATTGGATAACCCTCTTAAAACGTTTGTTTCTAATCGTTGTAATTTATTTTTACTCAAGGATAGATATTCTAGATTACTTAGCCCATTAAATGTACCATCAGACAGTATGATCAACATGTTTTCATTTAAGAGAAGGACTTTCAGGCTTTTCAAATCATGAAATAAGTGAGCATTTAATGTTGTCAGTTGGTTATCATACAGGTACAATTCTTGCATAACACTGAGTCCTGAAAACAACCCTTCTGGCAATGTAATCAAGTTATTTCCACTCAGGGAAAGAAGTCTCACTTTATTCAACCCATCAAATGTAGTTGCATTCAATTGGACTAATTCGTTTTCACTTAGTTTTACTCTATCCAAGTTTGTCAACCCCCGAAACAACCCGTCGGGAAGTTGGATCAAGCTATTGCGATACATGTACAGATTACTTAAGCTTTGTAGTTCCCTAAACTGACCGATTGACAGTTGTGTTAAGTTATTATCATACAAGTAAAGTCTATCCAGGTTTATCAATCCGTCAAACAACCGATCGGGCAGTTTTGTGATGGAGTTTTCATACAAGTACAATCTATCCAAATGTTCTAACCCCCTAAACAACCCTACAGGGAGTGTTAACAAGTTATTGCGATGCAAGTATAGTCTTTCCAAGCTTTCCAGCCCCTCAAACAATCCATCGGGCAATGCTGTCAAGTTATTGTCTTCCAAGTATAGTCTATTCAATTCCATTAATCCCCAAAATAACCTTTCGGGTAGTGTTATCAAGTCATTGTCATCTAGATAGAGTCTATCTAATTCTTTTAATCCCCAAAATAACCTTTCGGGTAGTGTTATCAAGTCATTGTCATCGAGATAGATTCTATCTAAGTTTTGTAATTCTAAAAATAACCCACCGGGTAATGTAACCAACTTGTTATCATATAGGTACAATCTATCCAAATTTTGTAATCCAAAAAACAATCTTTCAGGCAATGATGTCAAGTTATTGCCATATAGGTAGAGTGAATGTAAGTTGTCTAATCCAAGAAACAAACCTGTTGGAAGTGATATACATTTGTTACGACCCAAATGCAAATATGTTAATTTCTGTAACCCCTCAAATATACTTACATTTAACGTGATTATTTGGTTGCCATATATCCTTAGTTCGATTATATTGTCTAAACCAAAGAATGAATCGCTTGCCAGTGTAGTCATATAGTTATCATATAAATCTAGTTTAGTTAGCCTACCCAAACCTTGTAGCACACTGCCACTCAATGATATCAATTTGTTGCCATTCAAGTACAAGCTAGTCAAGTTGAATAGCCCTTTAAATAAACCACCTGGTAGCATTCGCAGTCTATTGTCACCAAGATCTAGGCGAATTAGCCTTCCCAAACCTTCAAATGATTCCACGTCAAGTCTGGTCAAATGATTTTTTTTCAATATCAGTTCTCTTAAGATACTAAGGTCATAAAATACGCGAGCATTCAGAGTGGTCAAATAATTTCCCTCTAGGTCAAGAATATGCAAAGCTTTTATATAATGAAATGAATCAGTTTGTATTTTTACGATTTTGTTGTAATTGAGATCTAAACCTGATATTTCAATCGGAATTGATATCATTGCATTTGTATTGTGAGCGATATCATGGTCATCAATACATTTGAAAGATACCTCTCTGTTGCCAAGTGTGGCATTACAATTTAATGGAAATTCTAGTCTACAGTTATCATCATTATTACCTTCATAACATGTGATTTGGTTGTCGTAGCCGTTTACATTATAGCATTGTGTTTGATTTGGTTCTGTCAAACTGATATCAATCAATTCTGGGCATACATGCATTGATCCTAATGCTGTAATCCCACTCAAATGAAGGCTGGCGTTCCCTTGCACAGTCAATTCAATACCTTCCTGGACGAATATAGAACTGCACTTTTCTTCTTGTCCTTTAAAAACCACGTACTCGTCTGGACATTTGGTCAAGTCTCCTTGTCTTTCTATGAAGATGAACCACGAGTGTTGTAACAGTGTCCGTTGTGGTATTTCTATGCGGGTATAATATCCTACCGATACATTGACTTGGATACTGCACGTATGATGAGGACTTCCTTGAAAGGTTATCGTCCCTGCACTGTCATTTCGTTCTTCTAGGCGACAGGGTTGAGGATCTCTCACAGTAATATCCCACAAGGGTTGCACAGATATTTCTTCTGTAAATGCTGGCTTCGCCATTGGCACAACAATGTAGATGAGAGCTAATAATAATATGTAAATAGACATGTTGCTCCCAATAGCCATGTTTAATAGAGGGTTTCTACTTTTGAAATAGCAGATTATAGTTCCAAAATGTCATTGAAAAAGTTTTTCAGTTTAGATGTTGTGTCTCATGTCACCAAACCACAGTTTTCTCACATGCTTTACCAGCACGATGTTGATGATGACGACGACAACTTCGAAAGATATCCAGTGTCTGGCATTATTAATAGAAACATTTACGATTAGCATGTATAAATCGTATATTACAGTACCGAACGTATGATAGACATTATGTTATACACTGGTATGTCACATCGGTGATTGTAGCAACCGATCCACTCGGTGTCTTAAAAAGAGTTTGTTGGTTCTGGTAAAAGGTACTTTGGTAAAATAAGCCGTAAGATTCACTCTCATAAATAAATTGGAATTATGAGTAATATACTGACCAATCACTGAATTTACTTTATGCAGCTGCGTAAAAGAGGTTTAATATCACGTGTCGGTGTCCTTCGTTGTTGTTTTCATCCTACCACCTATCATCCTACCACCTACCACCTAAATGCGTAGTCTAACAAAACAATCGAATTCTTAACGTTACAAAACGTTTGAGTTTTTTGTCAGAATAGTTGGAAACTGGAGTGGCAAAGAGTTATCTAATAAATACCGTAAAACAAAGTTTCTCAAACCCATACGCTACTACAACAACAGGATTAAATTGACAGAAGTTTAGCAGTTGGACTTGTTAAAAATTACACATGACAGGACTTGAAAATCATTCATGAAACTAAAAGGAATTTGAATCTCAAGAAAGCTTACCGAGCAGAAAATGTTTAATCAGGCTTTTTAAAACGACTTGTAAACAAGGCACGGTAATTGAACAAAACCAGTTGTTCAAATGTTTTCACAGTCTTACAATCTCTAGCAATGTCAGTCCTACAGTATGGAGTGAAACAGAAAATAAATGAATATGACTACAAAAACTGGATACCTTCAACTGTTTAAAGAGCTCGATAGGAAATCATGGATTAAGCCAAACCTCAGCAAGGACTCGAGAGAGAAAGAGAGAAAACCTTTCATCCTGATGGGCCTCTGAGCCAGACAAGTTGAAGGAAACTAAGTGTGGAAGTAAGTTACTGATAAGATAGTAAGTTACTGAAAAGTAATATAGAAGGCTTATGATTTTTTTAAATACAATCACATTTATTAAATCATTTATATTTACATTTTGATAAAACAATTATTAAACAGCTAAGGAAGTTTAAGCAATCCATTTACAGGACACAATATAACCCGGGAAGGTGGGGCTTACGTTTCAACAGTGCGTCCGACCTTCACGATGCGTGGTGTGCTCCAAACGCGCACTTCTGCAGTTCGTCTTTGGCGCCTCTCCAGCGCTTATGCCCGCGCCGCGACACTTATACGCATGGTGTACTCAACGCATGGGATCGGATGGAATGTTTGTGGGTTATTCGATCCTAGCAGGGGTAAAAGTGGTAAAATGTGGACAATAAATTGTACTTATTTCTTTGATAAAGTATGATTATTTAAGAATGAGAATAAAGGTATTGTTTTTAGACCGTACCCGTGTTATATTGTCTGACATAAATCCGTTCGGTAGTATTATTTTTTGCGTAGAACAACGACGCCTTCTACTTTAATAATAACTTTATTAATTTACCAGTGTTTGAAACAAAATTCTGGGTTTTCAATCACCAAACCCGGGGTTTGTAACAATACCCAGGGTTTCGTAATATTTCACAAAAACCAGGGTTTCGTAACATTTCCCAAAACCCAAGGTTTCGTAACATTTCACAAAACCCAGGGTTTCGTAACATTTCCCAAAACCCAAGGTTTCGTAACATTTCCCAAAACCCAAGGTTTCGTAACATTTCCCAGAACCCAAGGTTTCGTAACATTTCACAAAACCCAGGGTTTCGTAACATTTCACAAAACCCAAGGAAGGTTTCGTAACATTTCACAAAACCCAAGGAAGGTTTCGTAACATTTCACAAAACCCAAGGTTTCGTAACATTTCACTAAACCCAAGGTTTCGTAACATTTCACAAAACCCAAGGTTTCGTAACATTTCACAAAAACCAAGGTTTCGTAACATTTCACAAAACCCAAGGTTTCGTAACATTTCACAAAACCCAAGGTTTCGTAACATTTCACAAAACCCAAGGTTTCGTAACATTTCACAAAACCCAAGGTTTCGTAACATTTCACAAAACCCAAGGTTTCGTAACATTTCACAAAACCCAAGGAAGGTTTCGTAACATTTCACAAAACCCAAGGTTTCGTAACATTTCACAAAAACCAAGGTTTCGTAACATTTCACAAAACCCAAGGTTTCGTAACATTTCACAAAACCCAACGTTTCGTAACATTTCACAAAACCCAAGGAAGGTTTCGTAACATTTCACAAAACCCAAGGTTTCGTAACATTTCACAAAACCCAAGGAAGGTTTCGTAACATTTCACAAAACCCAAGGTTTCGTAACATTTCACTAAACCCAAGGTTTCGTAACATTTCACAAAACCCAAGGTTTCGTAACATTTCACAAAACCCAAGGAAGGTTTCGTAACATTTCACAAAACCCAAGGTTTCGTAACATTTCACTAAACCCAAGGTTTCGTAACATTTCACAAAACCCAAGGTTTCGTAACATTTCACAAAACCCAAGGTTTCGTAACATTTCACAAAACCCAAGGTTTCGTAACATTTCACAAAACCCAAGGTTTCGTAACATTTCACAAAACCCAAGGAAGGTTTCGTAACATTTCACAAAACCCAAGGAAGGTTTCGTAACATTTCACAAAACCCAAGGTTTCGTAACATTTCACTAAACCCAAGGTTTCGTAACATTTCACAAAACCCAAGGTTTCGTAACATTTCACAAAACCCAAGGTTTCGTAACATTTCACAAAAACCAAGGTTTCGTAACATTTCACAAAACCCAAGGTTTCGTAACATTTCACAAAACCCAAGGTTTCGTTACATTTCACAAAACCCAAGGTTTCGTAACATTTCACAAAACCCAAGGAAGGTTTCGTAACATTTCACAAAACCCAAGGTTTCGTAACATTTCACTAAACCCAAGGTTTCGTAACATTTCACAAAACCCAAGGTTTCGTAACATTTCACAAAACCCAAGGTTTCGTAACATTTCACAAAAACCAAGGTTTCGTAACATTTCACAAAACCCAAGGTTTCGTAACATTTCACAAAACCCAAGGTTTCGTAACATTTCACAAAAACCAAGGTTTCGTAACATTTCACAAAACCCAAAGTTTCGTAACATTTCACAAAACCCAAGGTTTCGTAACATTTCACAAAACCCAAGGTTTCGTAACATTTCACAAAACCCAAGGTTTCGTAACATTTCACAAAACCCAAGGAAGGTTTCGTAACATTTCACAAAACCCAAGGTTTCGTAACATTTCACTAAACCCAAGGTTTCGTAACATTTCACAAAACCCAAGGTTTCGTAACATTTCACAAAACCCAAGGTTTCGTAACATTTCACAAAAACCAAGGTTTCGTAACATTTCACAAAACCCAAGGTTTCGTAACATTTCACAAAACCCAAGGAAGGTTTCGTAACATTTCACAAAACCTAAGGTTTCGTAACATTTCACTAAACCCAAGGTTTCGTAACATTTCACAAAACCCAAGGTTTCGTAACATTTCACAAAACCCAAGGTTTCGTAACATTTCACAAAAACCAAGGTTTCGTAACATTTCACAAAACCCAAGGTTTCGTAACATTTCACAAAACCCAAGGTTTCGTAACATTTCACAAAACCCAAGGTTTCGTAACATTTCACAAAACCCAAGGAAGGTTTCGTAACATTTCACAAAACCCAAGGTTTCGTAACATTTCACTAAACCCAAGGTTTCGTAACATTTCACAAAACCCAAGGTTTCGTAACATTTCACAAAACCCAAGGTTTCGTAACATTTCACAAAAACCAAGGTTTCGTAACATTTCACAAAACCCAAGGTTTCGTAACATTTCACAAAACCCAAGGAAGGTTTCGTAACATTTCACAAAACCCAAGGTTTCGTAACATTTCACTAAACCCAAGGTTTCGTAACATTTCACAAAACCCAAGGTTTCGTAACATTTCATAAAACCCAAGGTTTCGTAACATTTCACAAATAAGGCAAACGAGAAAAACTATTTTTATTAGGATAGAAAGATATTTTTATTTTTATTTGTTGCATATGACGTCCTTGTCCTCGGGTTGTACAGCATGCTTATCGCTTGAAATTACATTTCCAATACCTTGTGGGCAGTGTACTAATAGTAAACTCAATTTGCTGAACAGAATTTTATGAAATTAAATTATAAACATTTGAGGCCGGTATCTAACATCTAAGAATTAGCTTTGAAAACAAATGTCAGGTTTCTATTCTGCAGTGGCTTCCACACTATTGTTATCTAATTTGATTGCACTTGTCTATAATTATCAAGAGGTCAATTGATTTTCCGGCTATTCGGACACACTTGAATATAGAATACGCAATTTCTCACGACCAATTTGTACAATGCTGTTAGGCAATTTAATGAAATAACAGACAATGCAATTGACGTCAAAAGCATCTGGAAACTGAGAATTTCGCAAAGAGATGATATACCGTATGAGCAGCAATAGTCATGAAGTATCAAACATGATGCCAAGATTCCCCACAGTATCAGAAGGAGAGATGATCTAACTGCCAACGCGAAGTGTCACAGGAGACATGTGGTGCTTAAGGTTCTTGGCAACAGCGACAAAAAACTATCATGCTCTCAAACTCTCATGCTCATCGATCTGATGCATTCATTGTCACGAGTGCTCGTGAGGTCGAGATTATGTGGAATAAAACACCGAGTGAAACAGTTGTATAAAATACTTCGTGACGTAAATCGCGTCGGTGAATTCAAGGATTAAGTTGAATTTCCACCGACGCGTTTTTTCTAAAGATAGTTTAATACAGTATATCATAACATATGTTTGTTATGAGAGACAATCGAGACCTGTCATGCACATAATGAGAGTTAAGTTGGAAAATATCTGTTTTAAGGTTTGTCCAGATTCAGAATGCTCAGAAAACAAGCTTTTAAAACAATTTGCAACATGTCAAATTGCTCAATGTTTTTCCTGACAAGAATCAAATCAAGATGCAAAATTCGTTTGTTTTCTATTGAGTTTTTGACGTGTTCATTGGACCATATCTCCTAATGCACACTTGTGACTTGACGCTCATTATCTGGTGATATATCTCAATTTGTTGTCGCAACAGACTACTATGTAATATTACCCCTGTTGAATACCGCGCTTTTCAAACATGCGAGTCATACAGGTGTGAGCCAGATATAACAAACATACATTAGTCTCGTTTTCTACAAAATTTCAATAGAGACGAAAATCCCTTTCGGACTTTAAAGTGGCGCAGTGGAGGTCGTATTGTAAATCTAGAAGATGCAACACTTTTTGAAGATTTTATTAAAATACAAAACATTATCTATGACTGCAAGCATTCCCGACATGCCAACAATGGTCGGGTGACTAAGGGTAGCTAAATGAAGCTAATGTGTGAAGCTATGTTACCTGTAATCAATGGGACAATGATGTTGTCCCCTTGCGAAAACGCTACCTAATCTGACTTTTTACTATACTTCCTTGACTACTGCCACCTTAGAGATTGACGAATTCACCGGCGTTGGGGGGGGGGGGGGGGGGGGGGGTCCCGCCATGCTTACCTGATCGCACTATTTTCAATTATCCATCCATTCATACGATAAACAGAGTTTATCGATAAACTATTTTTCGATCGAAAAACGGTGTTTTTCAAAACACACTGGGTTTTTTCGATAAACACTGTTTTTCAATCGAAAAACATATAGTTTTTCAATTTGATAAACAATTTGATTAACATAGTTTATCGATAAACTATTATATGTTTTTCCATCGAAAAACAATGTTTATCTCGATAAACTCATAAACTCAGTTTATCAGTCAAAAACAGTGTTTTCCATCGAAAAACAGTGTTTATCGGCAATAAACACTGATAATCTAATTATTATACATTGAGCTTGCCATAGGGGTCAGGACCAATTGCGCTTGCGCGCACTCACAGGTCGAAGCTAGAAGAGTGTTGTATTTTTTTTAAACTCAAATCATGCAATTCATTAGAGCTTATATAATGCTTTCTCAAGAACAAAAAATATATTACGAAAAGAATTTGCACCACATTGTTACTCATTAGTCATTTGGCTATTGTTGAATTCAGATATGTAATAGTATTACATCTAAATTCAACAATAACCAATGAGTTGTTTTGCTTACTGTCTAGATTAGTGGTTCCCAACCTCTGGGTCGTTGGGGTCGCGACGTACTTTTTGTGGGGTCGCGGACTAGCCTAATTTAACAAAAAAATAAAATGCTATTATAATGTTGTATCATAGTAACACATGTGACTTTGTTCTGAGGGGTCGCGCTCTGATGCTGGTTTCTGGAATGGGGTCACCACCAGGAAAAGGTTCGGAACCACTGGATGCAGTAGTATTAAACTTACTGTACTTACTGAAGTGCCACGTTCACTCTTCAGTGGTTGTAAAACCATAGATAAGTTGTAGTGTGGCAAGGGTGAGGGGCTATTCGCCCTTATAGTAACCCAAATGTGACTTTTTAAAAAATATTTGATTTGAAGAGGTTGATTGCGTACACTAAACTTTGATGAGTCACTGTGATACGACCAGATGAGTTCTCAGTTTGTCCGTGTATCGACACACTTCGTCAAGTGTTAATGAGTCAAATGACTCATCCGTTAAATGAGTCAATTGACTCGTTGAAACGTAAAATGAGTCAATTGACTCATTAAAACATAACGAAGCGTGTCGATACACGGACAAACTGAGAACTAATCTGGTTGCTGCATCACAGTGACTCATCAAAGTTTGTGTGTGTCAAAAGTGCCGCGGGCGGCACAGATCACAGATCCATGAAATGTTTATTCAAAACAAAGTAAAGTTTAAACAGCCAGTACAACCAAACTAGGGTAAAGTGTTCGATGTAAGAATTAGTAATCACCATCTCCGCCATCTTGATATGAATATTCATAATATTATGCATATATAATCAATCCTCTGGCACATAATACACAATACGGCGCCTTATCCTGGCACATGCTGGAACATGATACACAATACGGCACCTTATCCTGGTACATACTGGAACATGATGGCACATCACGGCACATGCCCGGGGCACATGCTGGAACATGATGGCACATATCGGCACATACTGGTACATGATTACATATACTGGCACATGATGGAACATAATTGTACACCCCGGCACATTCTGGAACATGATGGCACATCTCGGCACATACTGGCACATGATGGCACATCTCGGCACATACTGGCACAAGCTGGAACATGATAGCACATGCCGGCACATGCTGTAACATGGTGGCACATCTTGGCACATGCTGGAACATGAAGGTACATCTCGGCACGGCACATACTGGTACATACTGGAACATGATGGCACACCTCGGCACATGCTGGAACATGATGACACATCTTGGCACATACTAGTACATGATGGCACAGGATGGAACATAATTGTACACCTCGGCACATGCTGGAACATGATGGCACATCTCGGCACATACTGGCACATGATGGAAAACGATGGCGCTACTCTGCACATGCTGGAACATGATGGCACCTCTCGGCACATACCGGCACATGATAGCACACCTCGGCACATGCTGGAACATGATGGCACATAATGGCACATACTGGTACATGATGGCACAAACCGGCACATGCTGGAACATTATAGCACACCTCGGCACATGCTGGAACATGATGGCACATCTCGGCACATACTGACACATGATAGCACACCTCGGCACATGCTGGAACATGATGGCACATAATGGCACATACTGGTACATGATGGCACAAACCGGCACATGCTGGAACATGATGGCACATCTCGGCACATGCTGAAACATGATGGCACACTCGGCACATACCGGCACATGCTGGAACATGATGGAGCATACTGGCACATGCTGGAACATGATGGCACACTTCGGCACATACTGGCACATGATGGCACATACTGGCACATTCTGGAACGTGTTGACCCATCTCGGCACATACTGGCACATGATAGCTCATACCGGCACATGCTGAAACATGATGGCACATCGCGGCGCGTAATGGAACATGATGGCACATACCGGCACATGCTGGAACATGATGGCACACTTCAGCACATACTGGCACATGATGGCACATACTGGCATATTCTAGAACGTGTTGGCCCATCTCGGCACATACTGGCACATGATGGAAAATGCTGGAACATGATGGCACATCTCGGCGCATACTGGCACATGCTGGAACATGATGGCGCATGCACATACTGGCACATGCTGGAACATGATGGCGAATACTGGCACACGGTGGTACATCTCGGCACATGCTGGAACATGATGGCACATCTCGGCACATGCTGGAACATGATGGCACATATCGGCACATGCTGGAACATGATGACACACCTCGGCACATGATGGCACATACTGGCACAAGCTGCAACATGAGCACATCTCAGCACATACTGGCAAATACCGGCACATACTGGAACATGATGGACATCTCGGCACATGCTGGAACATGATGGCACATCTCGGCACATATTGGCACGTGATGGCACATACTGGCACCTGCTGGAACATGATGGACATACTGGCACTACTGGCACATGCTGGAACATGATTGCTACAAGCCGGCACATGCTGGAACATGGTGGCACATCTCGGCACATGCTGGAACATACTGGCACAAGCTGCAACATGAGCACATCTCAGCACATACTGGCAAATACCGGCACATACTGGAACATGATGGACATCTCGGCACATGCTGGAACATGCTGGCACATCTCGGCACATATTGGCACGTGATGGCACATACTGGCACCTGCTGGAACATGATGGACATACTGGCACTACTGGCACATGCTGGAACATGATGGCACAAGCCGGCACATGCTGGAACATGGTGGCACATCTCGGCACATGCTGGAACATGATGGTACATCTCGGCACATGATTGAATATGATGGCACTACTCTGCAGATGCTGGAACATGATGGCACCTCTTGGCACATGATGGCACATACTGGCACATACTGGATCATGATGGCAGACCTCGGCACATGCTGGAACGTGATGGCACATCTCGGCATATAGGCCTACTGGCACATGATGGCACATACTGGCACATGCTGTAACAAGATGGCACATACTGGCACATGCTGGAACATGATGGCACATCTCGGAACATATGGAACATGATGGCACATCTCGGCACATACTGGAACATGATGGCACATAATGGCACATGATGGAACCTAATGGCACCTCTTAGCACGTACTGACACATACTGGCACATGCTGGAACGTGATGGCACACCTCGGAACATGATGGTACATCACGGCACATGCTGGCACTTAATGGCGCATACTAGCACATGCTGGAACATGATGGCACACCTCGGCACATGCTGGAACATGATGGCACACCTAGGCACATACTGGCACATGCTGGAACATGCTGGAACATGATGGCACATCTCGGCGCATACTGGCACATGCTGGAACATGATGGCACATACTGGCACATGATGGCACATACTGGAACATG
Source organism: Ophiura sarsii (assembly GCA_035610835.1). Lineage (NCBI taxonomy): Eukaryota > Metazoa > Echinodermata > Ophiuroidea > Amphilepidida > Ophiuridae > Ophiura > Ophiura sarsii. Next base: position 148,419,350 of record CM069441.1, on the reverse strand, counting down.
ATTGTACATACTGGCACATGCTGGAACATGATGGCACATACTGGCACATGCTAAAACATGATGGAACACCTCGACATATGCTGTAACATGATGGCACATCTCGGCACATACTGGCACATACCGGCACATACTGGAACATGATAGCACATCTCGGCACATGCTGAAACATGATATGGCACACCTCGGCACATGCTGGAACATGATGGCACACTTCGGCACATGCTGGAGCATGATGGCACATCTCGGCCTAAACTGGCACATGATGGCACATCTCGGCACATACTGGCACATGATGGCACATACTGGAACATGATGGCACACCTCGGCACTTGCTGGAACATGATGGCACCTCTCGGCACATGTTGGAACATGATGGCACACCTCGACACATGCTGGAACATGATGGCACCTCTCGGCACATACTGGCACATGCTGGAACATGATGGCACATCTCGGCACATACTGGCACATGCTGGAACATGATTGTACATACTGGCACATGCTGCAACATGATGGCACATCTCGGCATATAGGCCTACTGGTACATGAAGGCACATACTGGCACATGCTGGAACAAGATGGCACATACTGGCACATGCTGGAACATGATGGCACATCTCGGAACATATGGAACATGATGGCTAATCTCGGCACATACTGGAACATGATGGCACATCTCGGCACATACTGGAACATGATGGCACATACTGGCACATGATGGATCCTAATGGCACCTCTTAGCACATACCGACACATACTGGCACATGCTGGAACATGATGGCACACCTCGGAACATAATGGTACATCACGGCACATGCTGGCACATGCTGGAACATGATGGCACACCTCGGCACATGCTGGAACATGATGGCACACCTAAGCACATACTGGCACATGCTGGAATCTGATGGCACACCACGACACATGCTGGAACATGATGGCACATAGTGGCACATACTGGAACATGATTGTACATACTGGCACATGCTGGAACATGATGGCACATACTGGCACATGCTAAAAGATGATGGCACACCTCGGCATATGCTGGAACATGATGGCACATCTCGGCACATACTGGCACATACCGGCACATACTGGAACATGATGGCACATCTCGGCACATGCTGGAACATGATATTGCACACCTCGGCACATCTGGAACATGGTGGCACATAGGCCTACTGGCACATGATGGAATATGATGGCACACCTCGGCTTATGCTGGAACATGATGGCACATCTCGGCACATACATGGTGGCACATACTGGCACATGCCGGCACATGCTGGAATATGGTGCCATATCTCGGCACATACTGGCACATGATGGCACATCTCGGCACATACTGGCACATGCTGGAACATGATGGCACACCTCGGCACATGCTGGAACATGATGGCACACCTAGGAACATGAGGGCACACCACGGCACATGCTGGCGGCACATAATGGCAGATACTAGAACACGCTGGAACATGATGGCACACCTCGGCATATGCTGGAACATGATGGCACACCTCGGCATATGTTGGAACATGATGGCACACCTCGGCATATGCTGGAACATGATGGCACACCTCGGCACATGCTGAAACATGATGGCACATGATGGCACATACTGGAACATGATGGCACACCTCGGCACATGCTGGAACATGATGGCACCTCTCGGCACATACTTGCACATGCTGGCACATCTCGGCACATACTGGCACATGATGACACATACTGGCACATGATGGAACCTAATGGCACAGCTCGGCACATACTAGCACATGCTGGAACGTGATGGCACACCTCGGCACATGCTGGAACATGATGGCACATCTTGGCACACGATGGCACATACTGGCACATGTTGGAACATGATGGCACATACTGGCACATGCTGGAACATGATGGCACAAGCCGGCATATACTGGAACATGGTGGCACATCTCGGCACATGCTGGAACATGATGGTACATCTCGGCACATACTGGCACATGATGGCACATAGGCCTACTGGCACATGATGGAATATGATGGCACACCTCGGCTTATGCTAGAACATGATGGCACATCTCGGCATATACACCGTGGCACATACTGGCACATGCTAAAACATGATGGCACATGCTGGAACATGATAGCACGTACTGGCACATACTGGAACATGATGGCACATCTCGGCACATGCTGGAACATAATATGGCACACCTCGGCACATGCTGGAACATGGTGGCACATAGGCCTACTGGCACATGATGGAATATGATGGCACACCTCGGCTTATGCTGGAACATGATGGCACATCTCGGCACATACATGGTGGCACATACTGGCAACTGCCGGCACATGCTGGAATATGGTGCCATATCTCGGCACATACTGGCACATGATGGCACATCTCGGCACATACTGGCACATGCTGGAACATGATGGCACACCTCGGCACATGCTGGAACATGATGGCACACCTAGGAACATGAGGGCACACCACGGCACATGCTGGCGGCACATAATGGCAGATACTAGAACACGCTGGAACATGATGGCACACCTCGGCATATGCTGGAACATGATGGCACACCTCGGCATATGTTGGAACATGATGGCACACCTCGGCATATGCTGGAACATGATGGCACACCTCGGCACATGCTGAAACATGATGGCACATGATGGCACATACTGGAACATGATGGCACACCTCGGCACATGCTGGAACATGATGGCACCTCTCGGCACATACTTGCACATGCTGGCACATCTCGGCACATACTGGCACATGATGACACATACTGGCACATGATGGAACCTAATGGCACAGCTCGGCACATACTAGCACATGCTGGAACGTGATGGCACACCTCGGCACATGCTGGAACATGATGGCACATCTTGGCACACGATGGCACATACTGGCACATGTTGGAACATGATGGCACATACTGGCACATGCTGGAACATGATGGCACAAGCCGGCATATACTGGAACATGGTGGCACATCTCGGCACATGCTGGAACATGATGGTACATCTCGGCACATACTGGCACATGATGGCACATAGGCCTACTGGCACATGATGGAATATGATGGCACACCTCGGCTTATGCTAGAACATGATGGCACATCTCGGCATATACACCGTGGCACATACTGGCACATGCTAAAACATGATGGCACATGCTGGAACATAATAGCACGTACTGGCACATACTGGAACATGATGGCACATCTCGGCACATGCTGGAACATAATATGGCACACCTCGGCACATGCTGGAACATGGTGGCACATAGGCCTACTGGCACATGATGGAATATGATGGCACACCTCGGCTTATGCTGGAACATGATGGCACATCTCGGCACATACATGGTGGCACATACTGGCAACTGCCGGCACATGCTGGAATATGGTGCCATATCTCGGCACATACTGGCACATGATGGCACATCTCGGCACATACTGGCACATGCTGGAACATGATGGCACACCTCGGCACATGCTGGAACATGATGGCACACCTAGGAACATGAGGGCACACCACGGCACATGCTGGCGGCACATAATGGCAGATACTAGAACACGCTGGAACATGATGGCACACCTCGGCATATTCTGGAACATGATGGCACACCTCGGCATATGCTGGAACATGATGGCACACCTCGGCATATGCTGGAACATGATGGCACACCTCGGCACATGCTGAAACATGATGGCACATGATGGCACATACTGGAACATGATGGCACACCTCGGCACATGCTGGAACATGATGGCACCTCTCGGCACATACTTGCACATGCTGGCACATCTCGGCACATACTTGCACATGATGACACATACTGGCACATGATGGAACCTAATGGCACATCTCGGCACATACTAGCACATGCTGGAACGTGATGGCACACCTCGGCACATGCTGGAACATGATGGCACATCTTGGCACACGATGGCACATACTGGCACATGTTGGAACATGATGGCACATACTGGCACATGCTGGAACATGATGGCACAAGCCGGCATATACTGGAACATGGTGGCACATCTCGGCACATGCTGGAACATGATGGTACATCTCGGCACATACTGGCACATGATAGCACATAGGCCTACTGGCACATGATGGAATATGATGGCACACCTCGGCTTATGCTAGAACATGATGGCACATCTCGGCATATACACCGTGGCACATACTGGCACATGCTAAAACATGATGGCACATGCTGGAACATGATAGCACGTACTGGCACATGCTGGAACATGATGGCACAAGCCGGCACATGCTGGAATATGGTGCCATATCTCGGCACATACTGGCACATGATGGCACATCTCGGCACATACTGGCACATGATGGCACATACTGGCACATGATGGAATCTAATGGCACATCTGGGCACATACTGGCACATGCTGGAACATGATGGCACACCTCGGCATATGCTGGAACATGTAACACACCTCGGCATATGCTGGAACTTGATGGCACACCTCGGCACATGCTGAAACATGATGGCACATCTCGGCATATACTGGCACATGATGGCACATCTCGGCACATACTGGCACATGATGGCACATACTGGCACATGATGGAATCTAATGGCACATCTGGGCACATACTGGCACATGCTGGAACATGATGGCACACCTCGGCACATGCTGGAACATGTTGGCACCTCTCGGCACATACTGGCACATGCTGGAACATAATGGCACACCTCGACATATGATGGCACATCTCGGCACATACTGGCACATGATGGCACATACTGGCACATGATGGAACATGGTTGTACATACTGGCACATGCTGGAACATAATGGCACATCTCGGCAAATACTGGCATATGATGGCACATACTGTCACATGTTGGAACATGATGGCACATCTCGGCACGTGCTGGAACATGATGACACATACTGGCACTTGCTGGAACGTTATGGACCATCTCGGCTACATACTGGCACATGATGGCACATACCGGCACATACTGGAAGATGATATGGCACACCTCGGCACATGCTGGAACATGGTGGCACACTTCGGCACATGCTGGAGCATGATGGCACATCTCGGCATAAACTGGCACATGATGGCACATACTGGCACATGATGGCACATACTGGAACATGATGGCACACCTCGGTACTTGCTGGAACATGATAGCACCTCTCGGCACATGTTGGAACATGATGGCACACCTCGACACATGCTGGAACATGATGGCACCTCTCGGCACATACTGGCACATGCTGGAACATGATGGCAGATCTCGGCACATACTGGCATATGATGGCACATACTGGCACATGCTGGAACATGATTGTACATACTGGCACATGCTGGAACATGATGGCACATACTGGCACATGCTAAAACATGATGGCACACCTCGGCATATGCTGCAACATGATGGCACATCTCGGCACATACCGGCACATACTTGAACATGATGGCACATCCCGGCACATGCTGGAACATGATGACACACCTCGGCACATATTGGCACACGATGGCACATACTGGCACATGCTGGAACATGATGGCACATACTGGCACAAGCTGGAACATGATGGCACAAGCCGGCACATGCTGGAACATGGTGGCACATCTCGGCACATGCTGGAACATGATTGTACATCTCGGCACATACTGGCACATGATGGCACATAGGCCTACTGGCACATGATGGAATATGATGGCACACCTCGGCTTATGCTGGAATATGGTGCCATATCTCGGCACATGCTGGCACATGATGGCACATCTCGGCACATACTGGCACATGATGGCACATACTGGCACATGATGGAACCTGATGGCACATCTCGGCACATACTGGCACATGCTGGAACATGATGGCACACCTCGGCACATGCTGGAACATGATGGCACACCTCGGAACATGAGGGCACACCACGGCACATGCTGGCACATAATGGCAGATACTAGCACATGCTGGAACATGATGGCACACCTCGGCATATGCTGGAACATGATGGCACACCTCGGCATATGCTGGAACATGATGGCACACCTCGGCACATGCTGAAACATGATGGCACATCTCGGCATATACTGGCACATGATGGAAAACGATGGCGCTACTCTGCTAATGCTGGAACATGATGGCACCTCTCGGCACATACTGGCATATGCTGGAACATGATGGCACACCTCGAAACATTATGGCACATCACGGAACATGCTGGCACATGATGGCACATCACGGCACATGCTGGCACACGATGGCACACCTCGGTACATACTGGAACATGATGGCACATACTGGCAAATACTTGAACATGATGGCACACCTCGACACATGCTGGAACATGGTGGCACCTCTCGGCACATACTGGTACATGATGGAACATTATAGCATACCTCGGCACATGCTGAAACATGATGGCACATGATGGCACATACTGGAACATGATGGCACACCTCGGCACATGCTGGAACATGATGGCACCTCTCGGCACATACTTGCACATGCTGGCACATCTCGGCACATACTTGCACATGATGACACATACTGGCACATGATGGAACCTAATGGCACATCTCGGCACATACTAGCACATGCTGGAACGTGATGGCACACCTCGGCACATGCTGGAACATGATGGCACATCTTGGCACACGATGGCACATACTGGCACATGTTGGAACATGATGGCACATACTGGCACATGCTGGAACATGATGGCACAAGCCGGCATATACTGGAACATGGTGGCACATCTCGGCACATGCTGGAACATGATGGTACATCTCGGCACATACTGGCACATGATAGCACATAGGCCTACTGGCACATGATGGAATATGATGGCACACCTCGGCTTATGCTAGAACATGATGGCACATCTCGGCATATACACCGTGGCACATACTGGCACATGCTAAAACATGATGGCACATGCTGGAACATGATAGCACGTACTGGCACATGCTGGAACATGATGGCACAAGCCGGCACATGCTGGAATATGGTGCCATATCTCGGCACATACTGGCACATGATGGCACATCTCGGCACATACTGGCACATGATGGCACATACTGGCACATGATGGAATCTAATGGCACATCTGGGCACATACTGGCACATGCTGGAACATGATGGCACACCTCGGCATATGCTGGAACATGTAACACACCTCGGCATATGCTGGAACTTGATGGCACACCTCGGCACATGCTGAAACATGATGGCACATCTCGGCATATACTGGCACATGATGGCACATCTCGGCACATACTGGCACATGATGGCACATACTGGCACATGATGGAATCTAATGGCACATCTGGGCACATACTGGCACATGCTGGAACATGATGGCACACCTCGGCACATGCTGGAACATGTTGGCACCTCTCGGCACATACTGGCACATGCTGGAACATAATGGCACACCTCGACATATGATGGCACATCTCGGCACATACTGGCACATGATGGCACATACTGGCACATGATGGAACATGGTTGTACATACTGGCACATGCTGGAACATAATGGCACATCTCGGCAAATACTGGCATATGATGGCACATACTGTCACATGTTGGAACATGATGGCACATCTCGGCACGTGCTGGAACATGATGACACATACTGGCACTTGCTGGAACGTTATGGACCATCTCGGCTACATACTGGCACATGATGGCACATACCGGCACATACTGGAAGATGATATGGCACACCTCGGCACATGCTGGAACATGGTGGCACACTTCGGCACATGCTGGAGCATGATGGCACATCTCGGCATAAACTGGCACATGATGGCACATACTGGCACATGATGGCACATACTGGAACATGATGGCACACCTCGGTACTTGCTGGAACATGATAGCACCTCTCGGCACATGTTGGAACATGATGGCACACCTCGACACATGCTGGAACATGATGGCACCTCTCGGCACATACTGGCACATGCTGGAACATGATGGCAGATCTCGGCACATACTGGCATATGATGGCACATACTGGCACATGCTGGAACATGATTGTACATACTGGCACATGCTGGAACATGATGGCACATACTGGCACATGCTAAAACATGATGGCACACCTCGGCATATGCTGCAACATGATGGCACATCTCGGCACATACCGGCACATACTTGAACATGATGGCACATCCCGGCACATGCTGGAACATGATGACACACCTCGGCACATATTGGCACACGATGGCACATACTGGCACATGCTGGAACATGATGGCACATACTGGCACAAGCTGGAACATGATGGCACAAGCCGGCACATGCTGGAACATGGTGGCACATCTCGGCACATGCTGGAACATGATTGTACATCTCGGCACATACTGGCACATGATGGCACATAGGCCTACTGGCACATGATGGAATATGATGGCACACCTCGGCTTATGCTGGAATATGGTGCCATATCTCGGCACATGCTGGCACATGATGGCACATCTCGGCACATACTGGCACATGATGGCACATACTGGCACATGATGGAACCTGATGGCACATCTCGGCACATACTGGCACATGCTGGAACATGATGGCACACCTCGGCACATGCTGGAACATGATGGCACACCTCGGAACATGAGGGCACACCACGGCACATGCTGGCACATAATGGCAGATACTAGCACATGCTGGAACATGATGGCACACCTCGGCATATGCTGGAACATGATGGCACACCTCGGCATATGCTGGAACATGATGGCACACCTCGGCACATGCTGAAACATGATGGCACATCTCGGCATATACTGGCACATGATGGAAAACGATGGCGCTACTCTGCTAATGCTGGAACATGATGGCACCTCTCGGCACATACTGGCATATGCTGGAACATGATGGCACACCTCGAAACATTATGGCACATCACGGAACATGCTGGCACATGATGGCACATCACGGCACATGCTGGCACACGATGGCACACCTCGGTACATACTGGAACATGATGGCACATACTGGCAAATACTTGAACATGATGGCACACCTCGACACATGCTGGAACATGGTGGCACCTCTCGGCACATACTGGTACATGATGGAACATTATAGCATACCTCGGCACATGCTGGAACATGATGGCACATCTCGGCACATACCGGCACATGATAGCACACCTCGGCACATGCTGGAACATGATGGCACATAATGGCACATACTGGTACATGATGGCACAAACCGGCACATCTCGGCACATGCTGAAACATGATGGCACACTCGGCACATACCGGCACATGCTGGAACATGATGGAGCATACTGGCACATGCTTGAACATGATGGCACACTTCGGCACATACTGGCACATGGTGGCACATACTGGCACATTCTGGAACGTGTTGACCCATCTCTGCACATACTGGCACATGATAGCTCATACCGGCACATGCTGAAACATGATGGCACATCGCGGCGCATAATGGAACATGATGGCACATACCGGCACATGCTGGAACATGATGGCACACTTCAGCACATACTGGCACATGATGGCACATACTGGCATATTCTAGAACGTGTTGGCCCATCTCGGCACATACTGGCACATGATGGAAAATACTGGAACATGCTGGCACATCTCGGCGCATACTGGCACATGTTGGAACATGATGGCGCATGCACATACTGGCACATGCTGGAACATGATGGCGAATACTGGCACATGGTGGTACATCTCGGCACATGCTGGAACATGATGGCACATTTCGGCACATGCTGGAACATGATGGCACATCTCGGCACATGCTGGAACATGATGACACACCTCGGCACATGATGGCACATACTGGCACAAGCTGCAACATGAGCACATCTCAGCACATACTGGCAAATACCGGCACATACTGGAACATGGTGGACATCTCGGCACATGTTGGAACATGATGACACATCTCGGCACATATTGGCACGTGATGGCACATACTGGCACCTGCTGGAACATGATGGACATACTGGCACTACTGGCACATGCTGGAACATGATGGCACAAGCCGGCACATGCTGGAACATGGTGGCACATGGTGGCACATCTCGGCACATGCTGGAACATGATGGTACATCTCGGCACATGATTGAGATATGATGGCACTACTCTGCAGATGCTGGAACATGATGGCACCTCTTGGCACATGATGGCACATACTGGCACATACTGGATCATGATGGCAGACCTCGGCACATGCTGGAACGTGATGGCACATCTCGGCATATAGGCCTACTGGTACATGATGGCACATACTGGCACATGCTGTAACAAGATGGCACATACTGGCACATGCTGGAACATGATGGCACATCTTGGAACATATGGAACATGATGGCACATCTCGGCACATACTGGAACATGATGGCACATAATGGCACATGATGGAACCTAATGGCACCTCTTAGCACATACTGACACATACTGGCACATGCTGGAACGTGATGGCACACCTCGGAACATGATGGTACATCACGGCACATGCTGGCACTTAATGGCGCATACTAGCACATGCTGGAACATGATGGCACACCTCGGCACATGCTGGAACATGATGGCACACCTAGGCACATACTGGCACATGCTGGAACATGATGGCACACCACGACACATGCTGGAACATGATGGCACATACTGGCACATGATGGCACATACTGGCACATACTGGAACATGATTGTACATACTGGCACATGCTGGAACATGATGGCACATACTGGCACATGCTAAAACATGATGGCACACCTCGACATATGCTGTAACATGATGGCACATCTCGGCACATATTGGCACATACCGGCACATACTGAAACATGATGGCACATCTCGGCACATGCTGAAACATGATATGGCACACCTCGGCACATGCTGGAACATGATGGCACACTTCGGCACATGCTGGAGCATGATGGCACATCTCGGCCTAAACTGGCACATGATGGCACATCTCGGCACATACTGGCACATGATGGCACATACTGGAACACATAATGGCAGATACTAGCTGAATCATGATGGCACACCTCGGCATATGCTGGAACATGATGGCACACCTCGGCATATGCTGGAACATGATGGCACACCTCGGCACATGCTGAAACATGATGGCACATCTCGGCATATACTGGCACATGATGGCACATACTGAAACATGATGGCACACCTCGACACATGATGGCACATCTCGGCACATACTGGCGCATGATGGCACATACTGGCACATGATGGAACATGGTTGTACAATGTACATACTGGCACATGCTGGAACATAATGGCACATCTCGGCAAATACTGGCATATGATGGCACATACTGTCACATGTTGGAACATGATGGCACATCTCGGCACGTGCTGGAACATGATGACACATACTGGCACTTGCTGGAACGTGATGGACCATCTCGGCTACATACTGGCACATGATGGCACATACCGGCACATGCTGGAACATGATGGCACACCTCGGCACATGCTGGAACATAATGGCACATGATGGCACATACTGGCACATGATGGAATGGCACATCTCGGCACATGCTGGAACATGATGGCACATACTGGCACAAGATGGCACATCTCGGCACATACTGGCACATCTTGGAACATGTTGGCACATCTCGGCACATACTGGAACATGATGGTACATAACGGCATATGCTGGAACATGATGGCACATCTCGACACATACTGGCACATGATGGCACATACTGGCACAAGATGGCACACCTCGGCACATACTTGCACATGATGACACATACTGGCACAACACATGACAGGTGTAAGCTTACATTATAATTTTTACGTTAGGGCCCCGGGTTAGGGCCTAGGCCTATTATAGAACATAGCTAATTATGTATTACCACATAGGGTAGTTCAAGCAAAACATAATTCCAACATCATGCACAAAAGTCAAGTGTAATTGGAGTAAGCTTTTAAACTTACACAATGTTAACAGTGTTCTATATACTAAGTAAACCGTATATTGTACCACGATAAAGCGTGTAGTCACTGCCTGCCCAATGCCGAGAAAGAAGTCTTGTTTGGTTGCACTGGCTGTTAAAAACTTTACTTTGTTTTGAATAAATATTCTATACAATGTTCTGTGATCATGGCTGCTCGCGGCGCTTCTTGTCATCTGCAACTGAATTTGAAGACTGCAGATTCGCTTTCAGATTTAAGCTGGACTCATTTTTGTTGTAAAAAGTCGATCTTGACTCATTTTTGATGTAAAAAGTCGTCATGCTTCACATACCCGACCGATGCATAGGTGTCCCTAAAAAGGGCGCACGTGATCACGCCTGAAGTTAAAGGTAGATGACCCGATCACATTTTCGTAACACAGAATTATTTCAAACATACGGAGATTTACATATCATATGAAAGCTCGTATTTTTCTCATCATCATACTGAAATTTGACGGCCTAAATCGGTATAATTACGGAGAAATCGGTGAAATAACGTCGAATTACCGCGAAAGGTGGTAACCACCAATATCGTTTGTGTACAACTCAATGGGTACATTTCACGGCATCTTTTGCGTCTAAAATAAGAACCATTAGAGTTATGCAACTCAAACTTTGGAATACGACTTTTTTAAGGATGACCTTTCATGTAGAATAGTAAACTTCAAGTTTAAAATCGGAACATCTACCTTTAATGTAGCCTAGTCCCCTATTAGCTAATTAAAAAGTACATGTAAGATAATTTAGTCTATATGGTGAGACTTTTGATTCTTCACCAATAATCCTTGAACGGAAATGACTATCCTTTTTCTAACACTTCGCATCAAAATTGGGTTATGCTACCATATAAGAAGTCACGTATATGCAAATGTCTAGTAGCCATTTTGTCATTAATATTCATGCCCATATAGGTCAAATTAGTATAAAATTTATGGTAATTATGTATTTGTATGAATATTTATGTATTTGTATGAATATTAATATTGATATTATAATGCCTACAGTATCCTCTATATCCTATCAAATACCCCTGTCCCCACCGTCCCTACCATCCCAATCATCCCATGTATACCACTATCCTCTATATCCTATCAAATACCCCTGTTCCCACCGTCCCTACCATCCCAACCATCCCATCTATACCACTATCCTCTATATCCTATCAAATACCCGTTCCCACCGTCCCTACCATCCCAACCATCCCATCTATACCACTATCCTCTATATCCTATCAAATACCCCTGTCCCCACCGTCCCTACCATCCCAACCATCCCATCTATACCACTATCCTCTATATCCTATCAAATACCCCTGTCCCCACCGTCCCTACCATCCCAATCATCCCATGTATACCACTATCCTCTATATCCTATCAAATACCCCTGTTCCCACCGTCCCTACCATCCCAACCATCCCATCTATACCACTATCCTCTATATCCTATCAAATACCCCTGTCCCCACCGTCCCTACCATCCCAACCATCCCATGTATACCACTACCCTCTATATCCTATCAAATACCCTGTTCCCACCGTCCCTACCATCCCAACCATCCCATCTATACCACTATCCTCTATATCCTATCAAATACCCCTGTCCCCACCGTCCCTACCATCCCAACCATCCCATCTATACCACTATCCTCTATATCCTATCAAATACCCCTGTCCCCACCGTCCCTACCATCCCAACCATCCCATCTATACCATTATCCTCTATATCCTATCAAATACCCCTGTTCCCACCGTCCCTACCATCCCAACCATCCCATCTATACCACTATCCTCTATATCCTATCAAATACCCCTGTCCCCACCGTCCCTACCATCCCAACCATCCCATCTATACCACTATCCTCTATATCCTATCAAATACCCCTGTCCCCACCGTCCCTACCATCCCAACCATCCCATCTATACCACTATCCTCTATATCCTATCAAATACCCCTGTCCCCACCGTCCCTACCATCCCAACCATCCCATGTATACCACTATCCTCTATATCCTATCAAATACCCCTGTTCCCACCGTCCCTACCATCCCAACCATCCCATCTATACCACTATCCTCTATATCCTATCAAATACCCGTTCCCACCGTCCCTACCATCCCAACCATCCCATCTATACCACTATCCTCTATATCCTATCAAATACCCCTGTCCCCACCGTCCCTACCATCCCAACCATCCCATCTATACCACTATCCTCTATATCCTATCAAATACCCCTGTCCCCACCGTCCCTACCATCCCAATCATCCCATGTATACCACTATCCTCTATATCCTATCAAATACCCCTGTTCCCACCGTCCCTACCATCCCAACCATCCCATCTATACCACTATCCTCTATATCCTATCAAATACCCCTGTCCCCACCGTCCCTACCATCCCAACCATCCCATGTATACCACTACCCTCTATATCCTATCAAATACCCTGTTCCCACCGTCCCTACCATCCCAACCATCCCATCTATACCACTATCCTCTATATCCTATCAAATACCCCTGTCCCCACCGTCCCTACCATCCCAATCATCCCATGTATACCACTATCCTCTATATCCTATCAAATACCCCTGTTCCCACCGTCCCTACCATCCCAACCATCCCATCTATACCACTATCCTCTATATCCTATCAAATACCCGTTCCCACCGTCCCTACCATCCCAACCATCCCATCTATACCACTATCCTCTATATCCTATCAAATACCCCTGTCCCCACCGTCCCTACCATCCCAACCATCCCATCTATACCACTATCCTCTATATCCTATCAAATACCCCTGTCCCCACCGTCCCTACCATCCCAATCATCCCATGTATACCACTATCCTCTATATCCTATCAAATACCCCTGTTCCCACCGTCCCTACCATCCCAACCATCCCATCTATACCACTATCCTCTATATCCTATCAAATACCCCTGTCCCCACCGTCCCTACCATCCCAACCATCCCATGTATACCACTACCCTCTATATCCTATCAAATACCCTGTTCCCACCGTCCCTACCATCCCAACCATCCCATCTATACCACTATCCTCTATATCCTATCAAATACCCCTGTCCCCACCGTCCCTACCATCCCAACCATCCCATCTATACCACTATCCTCTATATCCTATCAAATACCCCTGTCCCCACCGTCCCTACCATCCCAACCATCCCATCTATACCATTATCCTCTATATCCTATCAAATACCCCTGTTCCCACCGTCCCTACCATCCCAACCATCCCATCTATACCACTATCCTCTATATCCTATCAAATACCCCTGTCCCCACCGTCCCTACCATCCCAACCATCCCATCTATACCACTATCCTCTATATCCTATCAAATACCCCTGTCCCCACCGTCCCTACCATCCCAACCATCCCATCTATACCACTATCCTCTATATCCTATCAAATACCCCTGTCCCCACCGTCCCTACCATCCCAATCATCCCATGTATACCACTATCCTCTATATCCTATCAAATACCCCTGTTCCCACCGTCCCTACCATCCCAACCATCCCATCTATACCACTATCCTCTATATCCTATCAAATACCCC
The DNA here is from genome assembly GCA_035610835.1 of Ophiura sarsii. Lineage (NCBI taxonomy): Eukaryota > Metazoa > Echinodermata > Ophiuroidea > Amphilepidida > Ophiuridae > Ophiura > Ophiura sarsii. Next base: position 148,403,783 of record CM069441.1, on the reverse strand, counting down.
TGTTCCCACCGTCCCTACCATCCCAACCATCCCATCTATACCACTATCCTCTATATCCTATCAAATACCCCTGTCCCCACCGTCCCTACCATCCCAACCATCCCATCTATACCACTATCCTCTATATCCTATCAAATACCCCTGTCCCCACCGTCCCTACCATCCCAACCATCCCATCTATACCACTATCCTCTATATCCTATCAAATACCCCTGTCCCCACCGTCCCTACCATCCCAACCATCCTATGTATACCACTACCCTCTATATCCTATCAAATACCCCTGTTCCCACCGTCCCTACCATCCCAACCATCCCATCTATACCACTATCCTCTATATCCTATCAAATACCCCCGTCCCCACCGTCCCTACCATCCCAACCATCCCATCTATACCACTATCCTCTATATCCTATCAAATACCCCTGTCCCCACCGTCCCTACCATCCCAACCATCCCATCTATACCACTATCCTCTATATCCTATCAAATACCCCTGTCCCCACCGTCCCTACCATCCCAACCATCCCATGTATACCACTACCCTCTATATCCTATCAAATACCCCTGTTCCCACCGTCCCTACCATCCCAACCATCCCATCTATACCACTATCCTCTATATCCTATCAAATACCCCCGTCCCCACCGTCCCTACCATCCCAACCATCCCATCTATACCACTATCCTCTATATCCTATCAAATACCCCTGTCCCCACCGTCCCTACCATCCCAACCATCCCATCTATACCATTATCCTCTATATCCTATCAAATACCCCTGTTCCCACCGTCCCTACCATCCCAACCATCCCATCTATACCACTATCCTCTATATCCTATCAAATACCCCTGTCCCCACCGTCCCTACCATCCCAACCATCCCATGTATACCACTACCCTCTATATCCTATCAAATACCCCTGTTCCCACCGTCCCTACCATCCCAACCATCCCATCTATACCACTATCCTCTATATCCTATCAAATACCCCCGTCCCCACCGTCCCTACCATCCCAACCATCCCATCTATACCACTATCCTCTATATCCTATCAAATACCCCTGTCCCCACCGTCCCTACCATCCCAACCATCCCATCTATACCATTATCCTCTATATCCTATCAAATACCCCTGTTCCCACCGTCCCTACCATCCCAACCATCCCATCTATACCACTATCCTCTATATCCTATCAAATACCCCTGTCCCCACCGTCCCTACCATCCCAACCATCCCATCTATACCATTATCCTCTATATCCTATCAAATACCCCTGTTCCCACCGTCCCTACCATCCCAACCATCCCATCTATACCACTATCCTCTATATCCTATCAAATACCCGTCCCCACCGTCCCTACCATCCCAACCATCCCATATATACCACTATCCTCTATATCCTATCAAATACCCCTGTCCCCACCGTCCCTACCATCCCAACCATCCCATCTATACCACTATCCTCTATATCCTATCAAATACCCCTGTTCCCACCGTCCCTACCCTCCCAACCATCCCATCTATACCACTATCCTCTATATCCTATCAAATACCCCTGTTCCCACCGTCCCTACCATCCCAACCATCCCATCTATGATACCACTATCCTCTATATCCTATCAAATACCCCTGTTGCCACCGTCCCTACCATCCCAACCATCCCATCTATACCACAATCCTCTATATCCTATCAAATACCCCTGTTCCCAACGTCCCTACCATCCCAACCATCCCATCTATACCACTATCCTCTATATCCTATCAAATACCCCTGTTCCCACCGTCCCTACCATCCCAACCATCCCATCTATACCACTATCCTCTATATCCTATCAAATACCCCTGTCCCCACCGTCCCTACCATCCCAACCATCCCATCTATACCATTATCCTCTATATCCTATCAAATACCCCTGTTCCCACCGTCCCTACCATCCCAACCATCCCATCTATACCACTATCCTCTATATCCTATCAAATACCCCTGTTCCCACCGTCCCTACCATCCCAACCATCCCATCTATACCACTATCCTCTATATCCTATCAAATACCCCTGTCCCCACCGTCCCTACCATCCCAACCATCCCATCTATACCACTATCCTCTATATCCTATCAAATACCCCTGTCCCCACCGTCCCTACCATCCCAACCATCCCATGTATACCACTACCCTCTATATCCTATCAAATACCCCTGTTCCCACCGTCCCTACCATCCCAACCATCCCATCTATACCCCTATCCTCTATATCCTATCAAATACCCCCGTCCCCACCGTCCCTACCATCCCAACCATCCCATCTATACCACTATCCTCTATATCCTATCAAATACCCCTGTCCCCACCGTCCCTACCATCCCAACCATCCCATCTATACCATTATCCTCTATATCCTATCAAATACCCCTGTTCCCACCGTCCCTACCATCCCAACCATCCCATCTATACCACTATCCTCTATATCCTATCAAATACCCCTGTCCCCACCGTCCCTACCATCCCAACCATCCCATATATACCACTATCCTCTATATCCTATCAAATACCCCTGTCCCCACCGTCCCTACCATCCCAACCATCCCATCTATACCACTATCCTCTATATCCTATCAAATACCCCTGTTCCCACCGTCCCTACCATCCCAACCATCCCATCTATACCACTATCCTCTATATCCTATCAAATACCCCTGTTCCCACCGTCCCTACCATCCCAACCATCCCATCTATGATACCACTATCCTCTATATCCTATCAAATACCCCTGTTCCCACCGTCCCTACCATCCCAACCATCCCATCTATACCACAATCCTCTATATCCTATCAAATACCCCTGTTCCCACCGTCCCTACCATCCCAACCATCCCATCTATACCACTATCCTCTATATCCTATCAAATACCCCTGTTCCCACCGTCCCTACCATCCCAACCATCCCATCTATACCACTATCCTCTATATCCTATCAAATACCCCTGTCCCCACCGTCCCTACCATCCCATGTATACCACTACCCTCTATATCCTATCAAATACCCCTGTTCCCACCGTCCCTACCATCCCAACCATCCCATGTATACCACTATCCTCTATACCCTATCAAATACCCCTGTTCCCACCGTCCCTACCATCCCAACCATCCCATCTATACCACTATCCTATATATCCTATCAAATACCCCTGTCCCCACCGTCCCTACCATCCCAACCATCCCATCTATACCACTATCCTCTATATCCTATCAAATACCCCTGTCCCCACCGTCCCTACCATCCCAATCATCCCATGTATACCACTATCCTCTATATCCTATTTTATATTTTATAGAGGATAGTGGTATACATGGGATGGTTGGGATGGTAGGATATGAAGGGTATAACAGAATTACTCCGACCACGTGTGTGAATCATTCGCTGAAATAAAAATTGACCTCAAACCACCAAGTTCTTATGTCAAAACATCAAAACATTTCAAAGACAACATATAAATACAATTTTATATCACAAACCGTATAAATATCATGAATTTCTTCATGCATACTCAACTTTAACTGAAAGCTGAAAGACATATTTAGTAGTGTGCTCCCTTTACATTACTGAGTGCAAGCGGTGATGTGAGCGCTATACAACAATCTCTTAACCAAATGTAAACGGCGCTTTCAATCAACCATCCTTCATTTGATTGAACGCATTTTCTATCGTGTGATATAAGTGATGTATTAGTTATGAGCTAATGTTTAGTTGGTCCAACAATTGCCGTCAGCGGTATTCTTTTCCTCACCATGCACGTTTTCCTTTCTGAAAGTGGATTAAAGTGGGTTACCTAGCAACAAGCCAAGGTGTATGCCTTTGAGTATTTTCGATTCAATACTTTTTTATTTTAATTGCTTGTTATGATTTGTAGCATTTAGTTTGGACTTTTGTTAATATGTATTATAATAGATTAGTTATGGTTACATTTATTAAAAATATTTTTAGCAGACCATTTTTGAAAATTTACAATAAAGTGTTTAAGGCCCTGTTAAACACTTCGGATGTACCTCGCCGGGACTAAACCGGAGTACACCTACGAGAAAATCGGCGGAGCTTCGTCAAGAAAGCACATATACTTTTAAAAGCTCCTTTTATTTTATTTTATTTATTTGTTATTTATTTGTTATTTTTTGTTGTTGAGCGTTTTTGTAGTTCGGCAGGACTACGGTATCACAATGGTACACAATGGCCACCGGATAGCTGCCGATCCATTACGGGCGCTACCAGTGCTCTACCGACATTTAACATGTATGACCATATCACTATATGTGGGGCTTATTTTTACACATCCAGATATTTTAATATCAGAAGAATCCCCATATTTTTCTCATTATATCTGCAAAGTTTTGGGGACCAGATATGTTGCATTAAGAAATTATTGGCCAAAATTTAGTGAATTACTGTTAAAGGTGGTTACCACCAATGAGTTTTGTGTACTGTGTCAATGGGTGAATTTGAAATAACCCTTTGCTTGTAAAATGAGAACCATTGGAGTTATGCAAGTCAAACTTTGGAATGTGGCTATTTTAAGGATGGCCTTTCATGTAAAATTAAAAACATCAAGTTGAAAATCGAAACATCAACCTTTAACGAAGCCCTAATGGAGGTACTGTCGATGTGTAACCAATAACACTGGTATTAGCAACCACACGAATGCGCCTTAATTGTTATATGAAGAGCTTTGTTGCAAAAGGGCTATGGTGCATTTTTGAAAAAAATGAGTTTGATGTAGAAATGTATAGGTAAAAATCATATGTTTCAAGGAAACAAAGTCATTTTTTTCAAAAATACCTACATCTCATTGTAAACAGCCATTGAAATTGTTGTTTTGTTGCAAAAGGGCCTGTATCCAGAATTAAATCGGGATACAGTTCCTTTTGCAACAAAACAACAACTTCAATGGATGTTTACAATGAGATGTAGGTATTTTTGAAAAAAATGACGTTATTTCCTAGAAACATATGTTTGTGACCTATACATTTCTATATCAAACTTATTTTTTATAAATGATTAAAATAAATGATTTTGTTTGTGTTTTATTTTTTCTGTATGTACAAACAGATGGAGTTTTGTTGCAAAAGGGCCTACATCCAAATTTTCTAAAAATGTAAACATGATTTTAAACAAATTGAAAACTAGCACATTTGAAATTTATGTCAATTTAAATTAGTATGTAGTTAGTGTACCTCTTTCATAATTCATTCAGTTTTTCAATTGCTCAACTTGAATATTTAGAAACAGTTTTTTGACTTTTTCTCAATAAGAGCCAAAGTGGATGAAGGCCCTTTTGCAAAAAACCTCTTCATATCATTATGGGACACTCTGTACCTCAATGTAAGATATCAAGATTCGACCTTGCCCATCTTTGAACCATACCTAGAACTTCAACCATGTGTAATAATAAAGATAGCGCTAAATAATACCAACGACTCTGTGTGTTTAACTTCAAATAACAGTTATGATTGAGGGGTTATGGGATAGGGGGCCCGGATGGTATATTATATGATATGGTATTTAGTTAGCTGGGATTTCATTTCATATTTATTTAGTCAAATCAACAATGCCCATTAAAAAACATAGATTTTACCACACAATAATCAAATATAATAAAAAAACGAAAACAATATAGTAAAAAACACAGACAGATTAAAAACATGTTGATAAGACCAAGGATAGCCCCAAAAGCCACAGGAGCTTAGTTCCATTGGGGTCCTTTCGAAAACAGCACAATGAAAAGAAGACACAAACAACTAACAAGTCAAGGAATGAAATCATCCCCTCTCTCAATCTACGAGGGTCATTCAATAAGTTCTACCTCCTACCTCATAACTTTATTATTATGCCAGCCAGTCTCATGAAATATCACACATTTGTAGCTTGAAACCTCAACTACACTCTAAAAATGTGGACGCCTCCAATGCCCTCTAAAGATGTTCTGGTTATTAACACCAAATGTGTTCTTTGATTTTATACTTTTATATTGGAAATATTTACAAATATTTTTTTCTATTGTTTTAACCGTTTCCTAACACACATATTTGAAAAACATCAAAATATATTTCATCATTACATGATTTAATCAACTGAAAATTGACAGTGTTAAACAAAGGACCACTTTTTTACACCTTTCTTTACACTTTTTTTGTAACAGTTAGAAACACCCTGTGTTCTAGAACGCGTCTGTAAACACCTGGTAAGGCTGGGATGGTAGGGATGGGGGTATACGATTTGTATGTAGGATACTGGTATAGTTTGGATGGTAGGGATTAAGGTATACGATATGATATACACCTAGCAACAAAAGTCCCTAACCAGGTGCTTTGAGGTTGGCTAATTCAAAATAGATAATCGGTACCAACAATCTGAAATATACATTAAATGAGCAAATTTCTTCTCCGCAGTAGTGATACCTAATTCAACTAAATCGAATGGATACTTCAATTCAATTCAAGGTTTAATAAACATCATTATCGCAGCAAAATGCTGAATTACAACAATATTTACAATATGTAATATATAGAAACAATATATATATTCATAGAAATAACTAAGTATGCCTAACACAACAACCCACCCGATTGGAAACAGAACTATAATGTATGATTTAAGAGTTTAACCATGTATGGAATTGACCTTCGAGGGTAACGCAGGGTACGTGTTTTAGGAACAGTTATTTTGTGAGCACTACAGAGAGTCATATTATGCACTTGTTCATCTCTAGATTTTGGTAACCAACCACGAAATTCATTAGATTTTAAAATGGATTCAGCAAAGTTTAAACATATTTGGTCTCTACGGTTCCTGAGTTCCGGAATAGCACATGTTCCGGAATAGCACATGTTATTAAGGCATCCTGATAGCCTATGTAGTTAAAACCTAAGATGATTCTACACGCCCTCTTCTGAATACGCTCCAAATCATAGTGGAGATTTTCTGTCAGACCAGGATGCCATACTGGTAGAGCATACTCAAGAAGGGGGCGAACAAAACCATCATAGATTGTTACCAGGTCTTTAACACTTAGCCCATGCCGTTTTAGGATAAATAGCCGTCCACTTGCACGTCTCGTAATGTCACCAATGTGGGTGTTCCATTTCAGATCTTTAGCAATTTTTATGCCCAGAATCTTCACCATGTCAGTGCAATGAAGGTTTTGATCATACAAACGGAGGGGGAGGGGGGGGTAAGTATCGGTGGATCCATCGAAAAGGTGACAAAAAATTTATCCAAATCATGTTGGAAGGTGGAAATTTGTTTTCCAAACACATTTTCTACAATAGTTAAATCATCAACATATTTCAAAGTGAGTTTATTTGGCTCCTCCACTCTGGCAGCAGCATCATTAGCTAAGGCCATCAAGATTGTTGGATAGTTGGGATGGTAGGGACGGTAGGGACAGGGGTTTATGATATGATATATAGGATAGTGGTATAGATGGGATGCTTGGGATGGTAGGGACGGTAGGGACAGGGATATATGATATATAGGATAGTGGTATAGATGGGATGATATAGGGACAGTGGTATAGATGGGATGGTTGGGATGGTAGGGACGGTAGGGACAGGGGTATATGATATGATATAGGGACAGTGGTATAGATGGGATGATTGGGATGGTAGGGACGGTAGGGACAGGGGTATTTGATATGATATATAAGATCCTGGTATAGATGGGATAGTTGGGATGGTAGGGACGGTAGGGACAGGGGTATATGATATGATATATAGGATACTGGTAGAGATGGGATAGTTGGGATGATAGGGACGGTAGGGACAGGGGTATTTGATATGATATAGGGACAGTGGTAAAGATGGGATGATTGGGATGGTAGGGACGGTAGGGACAGCGGTATATGGTATGATATATAGGATAGTGGTATAGATGGGATGATTGGGATGGTAGGGACGGTAGGGACAGGGGTATAGGATATGATATATAGGATACTGGTATAGATGGGATGATTGGGATGGTAGGGACGGTAGGGACAGGGGTATTTGATATGATATAGAGGATAGTGGTATAGATGGGATGGTTGGGATGGTAGGGACGGTGGGGATAGGGGTATTTGATAGGATATAGAGGATAGTGGTATAGATGGGATGGTTGGGATGGTAGGGACGGTGGGGACAGGGGTATTTGATAGGATATAGAGGATAGTGGTATAGATGGGATGGTTGGGATGGTAGGGACGGTGGGGACAGGGGTATTTGATAGGATATAAAGGATAGTGGTATAGATGGGATGGTTGGGATGGTAGGGACGGTGGGGACAGGGGTATTTGATAGGATATAGAGGATAGTGGTATAGATGGGATGGTTGGGATGGTAGGGACGGTGGGGACAGGGGTATTTGATAGGATATAGAGGATAGTGGTATAGATGGGATGGTAGGGACGGTGGGGACAGGGGTATTTGATAGAGGATAGTGGTTTTACATGGGATGGTTGGGATGGTAGGGACGGTGGGGACAGGGGTATTTGATAGGATATAGAGGATAGTGGTATACATGGGATGGTAGGGACGGTAGGGACAGGGGTATTCGATAGGATATAGAGGATAGTGGTATAGATGGGATGGTTGGGATGGTAGGGACGGTGGGGACAGGGGTATTTGATAGGATATAGAGGATAGTGGTATACATGGGATGGTTGGGATGGTAGGATATAGAGGATAATGGTATAGATGGGATGGTTGGGATGGTAGGGACGGTGGGGACAGGGGTATTTGATAGGATATAGAGGATAGTGGTATAGATGGGATGGTTGGGATGGTAGGGACGGTGGGAACAGGGGTATTTGATAGGATATAGAGGATAGTGGTATACATGGGATGGTTGGGATGGTAGGGACGGTGGGGACAGGGGTATTTGATAGGATATAGAGGATAGTGGTATAGATGGGATGGTTGGGATGGTAGGGACGGTGGGGACAGGGGTATTTGATAGGATATAGAGGATAGTGGTATACATGGGATGGTTGGGATGGTAGGGACGGTGGGAACAGGGGTATTTGATAGGATATAGAGGATAGTGGTATACATGGGATGATTGGGATGGTAGGGACGGTGGGGACAGGGGTATTTGATAGGATATAGAGGATAGTGGTATAGATGGGATGGTTGGGATGGTAGGGACGGTGGGGACAGGGGTATTTGATAGGATATAGAGGATAGTGGTATAGATGGGATGGTTGGGATGGTAGGGACGGTGGGAACAGGGGTATTTGATAGGATATAGAGGATAGTGGTATACATGGGATGGTTGGGATGGTAGGGGCGGTGGGGACAGGGGTATTTGATAGGATATAGAGGATAGTGGTATACATGGGATGGTAGGGACGGTAGGGACAGGGGTATTCGATAGGATATAGAGGATAGTGGTATAGATGGGATGGTTGGGATGGTAGGGACGGTGGGGACAGGGGTATTTGATAGGATATAGAGGATAGTGGTATACATGGGATGGTTGGGATGGTAGGATATAGAGGATAATGGTATAGATGGGATGGTTGGGATGGTAGGGACGGTGGGGACAGGGGTATTTGATAGGATATAGAGGATAGTGGTATAGATGGGATGGTTGGGATGGTAGGGACGGTGGGGACAGGGGTATTTGATAGGATATAGAGGATAGTGGTATAGATGGGATGGTTGGGATGGTAGGGACGGTGGGAACAGGGGTATTTGATAGGATATAGAGGGTAGTGGTATACATGGGATGGTTGGGATGGTAGGGACGGTGGGGACAGGGGTATTTGATAGGATATAGAGGATAGTGGTATAGATGGGATGGTTGGGATGGTAGGGACGGTGGGAACAGGGGTATTTGATAGGATATAGAGGATAGTGGTATACATGGGATGATTGGGATGGTAGGGACGGTGGGGACAGGGGTATTTGATAGGATATAGAGGATAGTGGTATAGATGGGATGGTTGGGATGGTAGGGACGGTGGGGACAGGGGTATTTGATAGGATATAGAGGATAGTGGTATAGATGGGATGGTTGGGATGGTAGGGACGGTGGGAACAGGGGTATTTGATAGGATATAGAAGATAGTGGTATAGATGGGATGGTTGGGATGGTAGGGACGGTGGGAACAGGGGTATTTGATAGGATATAGAGGATAGTGGTATAGATGGGATGGTTGGGATGGTAGGGGCGGTGGGGACAGGGGTATTTGATAGGATATAGAGGATAGTGGTATACATGGGATGGTTGGGATGGTAGGGACGGTGGGGACAGGGGTATTTGATAGGATATAGAGGATAGTGGTATAGATGGGATGGTTGGGATGGTAGGGACGGTGGGAACAGGGGTATTTGATAGGATATAGAGGATAGTGGTATAGATGGGATGGTTGGGATGGTAGGGACGGTGGGGACAGGGGTATTTGATAGGATATAGAGGATAGTGGTATAGATGGGATGGTTGGGATGGTAGGGACGGTGGGAACAGGGGTATTTGATAGGATATAGAGGATAGTGGTATAGATGGGATGGTTGGGATGGTAGGGACGGTGGGGACAGGGGTATTTGATAGGATATAGAGGATAGTGGTATACATGGGATGGTTGGGATGGTAGTGACGGTGGGGACAGGGGTATTTGATAGGATATAGAGGATAGTGGTATAGATGGGATGGTTGGGATGGTAGGGACGGTGGGGACAGGGGTATTTGATAGGATATAGAGGATTGTGGTATAGATGGGATGGTTGGGATGGTAGGGACGGTGGGGACAGGGGTATTTGATAGGATATAGAGGATAGTGGTATACATGGGATGGTTGGGATGGTAGGGACGGTGGGGACAGGGGTATATGATAGGATATAGAGGATAATGGTATAGATGGGATGGTTGGGATGGTAGGGACTGTGGGGACAGGGGTATTTGATAGGATATAGAGGATAGTGGTATATATGGGATGGTTGGGATGGTAGGGACGGTGGGGACAGGGGTATTTGATAGGATATAGAGGATAGTGGTATAGATGGGATGGTTGGGATGGTAGGGACGGTGGGAACAGGGGTATTTGATAGGATATAGAGGATAATGGTATAGATGGGATGGTTGGGATGGTAGGGACGGTGGGAACAGGGGTATTTGATAGGATATAGAGGATAGTGGTATAGATGGGATGGTTGGGATGGTAGGGACGGTGGGAACAGGGGTATTTGATAGGATATAGAGGATTGTGGTATAGATGGGATGGTTGGGATGGTAGGGACGGTGGGAACAGGGGTATTTGATAGGATATAGAGGATAGTGGTATCATAGATGGGATGGTTGGGATGGTAGGGACGGTGGGAACAGGGGTATTTGATAGGATATAGAGGATAGTGGTATAGATGGGATGGTTGGGAGGGTAGGGACGGTGGGAACAGGGGTATTTGATAGGATATAGAGGATAGTGGTATAGATGGGATGGTTGGGATGGTAGGGACGGTGGGGACAGGGGTATTTGATAGGATATAGAGGATAGTGGTATACATGGGATGATTGGGATGGTAGGGACGGTGGGGACAGGGGTATTTGATAGGATATAGAGGATAGTGGTATAGATGGGATGGTTGGGATGGTAGGGACGGTGGGAACAGGGGTATTTGATAGGATATAGAGGATAGTGGTATACATGGGATGGTTGGGATGGTAGGGACGGTGGGGACAGGGGTATTTGATAGGATATAGAGGATAGTGGTATAGATGGGATGGTTGGGATGGTAGGGACGGTGGGGACAGGGGTATTTGATAGGATATAGAGGATAGTGGTATACATGGGATGGTTGGGATGGTAGGGACGGTGGGAACAGGGGTATTTGATAGGATATAGAGGATAGTGGTATACATGGGATGATTGGGATGGTAGGGACGGTGGGGACAGGGGTATTTGATAGGATATAGAGGATAGTGGTATAGATGGGATGGTTGGGATGGTAGGGACGGTGGGGACAGGGGTATTTGATAGGATATAGAGGATAGTGGTATAGATGGGATGGTTGGGATGGTAGGGACGGTGGGAACAGGGGTATTTGATAGGATATAGAGGATAGTGGTATACATGGGATGATTGGGATGGTAGGGACGGTGGGGACAGGGGTATTTGATAGGATATAGAGGATAGTGGTATAGATGGGATGGTTGGGATGGTAGGGACGGTGGGGACAGGGGTATTTGATAGGATATAGAGGATAGTGGTATAGATGGGATGGTTGGGATGGTAGGGACGGTGGGGACAGGGGTATTTGATAGGATATAGAGGATAGTGGTATAGATGGGATGGTTGGGATGGTAGGGACGGTGGGAACAGGGGTATTTGATAGGATATAGAGGATAGTGGTATACATGGGATGGTTGGGATGGTAGGGACGGTGGGAACAGGGGTATTTGATAGGATATAGAGGATAGTGGTATACATGGGATGGTTGGGATGGTAGGGACGGTGGGGACAGGGGTATTTGATAGGATATAGAGGATAGTGGTATAGATGGGATGGTTGGGATGGTAGGGACGGTGGGGACAGGGGTATTTGATAGGATATAGAGGATAGTGGTATACATGGGATGGTTGGGATGGTAGGGACGGTGGGGACAGGGGTATTTGATAGGATATAGAGGATAGTGGTATAGATGGGATGGTTGGGATGGTAGGGACGGTGGGAACAGGGGTATTTGATAGGATATAGAGGATAGTGGTATACATGGGATGATTGGGATGGTAGGGACGGTGGGGACAGGGGTATTTGATAGGATATAGAGGATAGTGGTATACATGGGATGGTTGGGATGGTAGGGACGGTGGGGACAGGGGTATTTGATAGGATATAGAGGATAGTGGTATAGATGGGATGGTTGGGATGGTAGGGACGGTGGGAACAGGGGTATTTGATAGGATATAGAGGATAGTGGTATAGATGGGATGGTTGGGATGGTAGGGACGGTGGGAACAGGGGTATTTGATAGGATATATAGGATAGTGGTATAGATGGGATGGTTGGGATGGTAGGGACGGTGGGAACAGGGGTATTTGATAGGATATAGAGGATAGTGGTATACATGGGATGATTGGGATGGTAGGGACGGTGGGGACAGGGGTATTTGATAGGATATAGAGGATACTGTAGGCATTATAATATCAATATTAATATTCATACAAAAACATAAATATTCATACAAATACATAATTACCATAAATTTTATACTAATTTGACCTATATGTGCATGAATATTAATGACAAAATGGCTACTAGACATTTGCATATACGTGACTTCTTATATGGTAGCATGTGTATATTATGAAATTTCTAGCTAAACATGTGACTAATTTAAAATTACCCGCCATGTTCAAGAACTTTTATTTAACTTGCAAAAATTAAAGAAAGGACACAATAGAGTGGAGTTGGTTATCCAACTCCATTGGTTTTGGGATTATTTAATTTAGCTGTACCTAGGAATGTGATATATAGAATTTGTTGATGGGTATTCGCGATTAATACGTGTTAAACCAAATCGTGGCCAGCGTCGTCTGAACAAAATCAACAAGTCATAATTATTTGAGATTGAAGCAACAAATAAAAACAGGCTATTGCTCAGTGCACGGGTACGTACGGGGTGCACGGGTACGTACGTGGGTAGGGTTTTAACAGTCGAAGTGGCACTATGCCGAGGGAATGGTACTGGCCCGCCCGGATTCACGATAGTTTGGTTTAAATAAATCGATTAGCCTGCCTGGCGCACTACCTGTCGTCTGTGCTGCCCGAGTGCCAGATAGTGTTAGCGCTCTATCAAAAAAAATAACGAAAATGGTCAGGCGCTAATATTTTACTAGTTAAAGAGTAGGCCTACCGTATTAGCTTTTATTTCGAAATCAGACAATTAGGCCTACTTGTTGGGCTGGTATAAGTTCACAGTCGGCTTGGTAACCTTTACTTGTTACCTGCCCGACTGGCCGGTTGGGGGTGGGGAAGAAGGCACACTCCTGTATGTTTCAAGGAAACAAAGTCATTTTTCCCCCCAAAAGACCTAGGCCTACATCTCATTGTATACAGCCATTGAAGTTGTTACAACAACTTCAATGGCTGTATGCAATGAGATGTAGGCCTAGGTCTTTTTGAAACAAAATGACTTTGTTTCCTTGAAACATATGATTGTGCCCTATACATTTCTATATCAAACAAAAATGTACCATAGCCCTTTTGCAACAAAGCTCTTCAATTCATAATTATAGGCTACAGTTTGAAGCAACACTTAAAACAGGCTATTGCTCAGTGCACGGGTACTGACCTGCCTGGCCCTGCCTGCCAGATTGTGTTAGCGCACTCTATCAAAATAACGAAAATGGTTAGGCGTTTTTTAATTTGAAGAAATTGTGACTTGTTAATTAAAATTTCAAACATCAGCCAGCCAAAATTCCTCAAAAACAACACTTAACCAAAAATGCAGTACTGTTTGCATATATTAAACCTCAATAATAATTATCGAAAAACACTTTATACAAATTATATGTGCAATAATGCATTCCGTAGGTCTACCCATTCTATCGCTTATCTTAGTTTGGTTCTAGAAACATCATTACCCTTCTGCTATGTTTACAAGTTTTCAATTGAAAGTGAAGTAAGAGAGAAACACCTGTTGCATTCGCTTTTCAAAGGCATGGCATAAAACGGGAATTGAAAATTGTTATATAAATAAGTGGATTTGCAAGTAATTTAGGTAAGTGATTATGTATTACAGTCTAATTTTGGCAACTGTGTGAATGTGAAACTGAAAGTTACGATAAAAGCGACAGTGACAGTTTTATTTATGCAGACTGAACTCCAACTGTACCTGCCTGAAAAACTGAACTGTATGAGTGTATCTGACTCAACTAGTAAAGCAAAGGCTAAGCCTAAAAAAGGAAGGTAGATGCATGCTGCTGTCAAATTCGGGTGGCAGCAGCAAGTCAGCGAGTGTGTGATTCTAATTATTCCAAGGTGTGTGTAATCGTTACAACAAAAAAGCATTTTTAATGTAGGCCTACAATATTATGCACTTATCAATTGCAACCCGGCCCCGGGGGACCCGGGACTAGCTGGGATTTGGGCCTGGTCTTACAAACTGCCAATGATTATGTGACGTTCCCGGTACAATCGGGTACGGTCCAGGGATGGGCACCATTTCTTGTACATCACCGCTAAGTAGCCTACAGACAGTCCGGGCCCCCCTTACGGCCTTAGCCAGATTAAAGTGTGTACGTCCCGGCTAAAGTTTGAGTTGCATAACCGGATAACCAGATTCTCACTAGAACCTCTTTTTCAACTGATTTATTTCCTTTTTAAAAGTTGGGCTTTGGAAATCATCACAAAATAGCGACTGTCCCTATAATATCTGAAAATGTTATGTCAATAAATTGTTAATTACTAGCTTGTAAAGAAAATAATCAATAATAGTTTATTAATACATCATTGCTTAGGCCAAGTAACAAAAGTTATGTGTTTCACGTCCCCACCCGCACCAATTTTTGACGCCGCTCCAATATTTTTTTTATTTGTTATTTTCAAAAATTCCTTCAAAATTCAATCAAAAATCATACCTGTCTTTGTTGTGTGTGAACTGAAGGTGTCCATCATTTTCAACTATATTTCAATGAAAAAGACGTGAGAAACACTCGTTGGCATAGATAGTGATATGAATATCGAAACAATTCTTGCAAAAAGCTTCTAATTTGGCTTCTGAAAAATAACAAAAAATCCAAAAATAACAAATGGTAAGGGCCGCCCTCACTGATTTTTAAAAAAGTCCCGACGTTAATGGAACCGTAGAATGGGGATACTTTGAACCATTTTCTTATTTATATTTTTATTCATTGCATGGAAGATACTTTTTGTTTGTAAACTAGACTAGTTGGTAATATATAACTTGCCTCTCATATAGATTTTCCCCCAATCTTTGAGTGGGCCAAAGTTACCCCGCATGTGAAGAACTTTGGCCCACTAGCGGAAGACACGTTCAAAGTTTCAAACCTACTTGGATGATAAGATATTTCATATTTTTTATAATTAAGGTTTGTTAAGGTTCATTGAAATGTTTTTAAAAAACAACAACAATATTTCTATGAATATTTTACAGATTAGAATGTAAAATACCGTACCAAAAATTAAACACATTGTAAAACTAGAGAAAAACAGTCCAAATAATACATGGTAAATCATTTAATTTGTGGCGAGGTTGCTTGTTCTGACTTTTTACAAGCAATAACAAATATATTGGGATGTAAATGTTAAAAAGTGATTGTTTTAAATTTTTCTCATACTTTAACGTGGGCCAAAGTTACCCCATTTTTCGCGTCTTTTTTCATTAAATGCTGGTCTGTGTCGTAATGAAGAATGCAAATGAAAATGAATTGGGAGTTGTTTTGTTATCTATAGGTAAATTGTCTATCCAACCACAACATAAAAGTTGCTGAATATACCCACCATGTAGGTGAGGCAGTTGCAATTATTTTTTCCTAAAAATACCCCCCCCCCCCCCCCAAAAAAAAGAGAAAAAAAAGTAAAAATCCTGCAGTTCATTATGTAGCAGGCAGGGTATTACTATTATGTTGTTGTAATAACATCAAATTAAAAAATGTCAGCATAAAATTTTCTCAAAATTTGACATTGAATAAACTCCCTTTTTGGGTGGGCCAAAGTTATCCATCAAGGGACAAAGTATCCCCGTTCTATGTTACATCAAAGTGTCCATCATGATAATTTTCCATGTTTCATTAACTTTGAGTAACCTCTGGACCCTAAGGACAGGGTGTCCCTAGTCTTAGTCTTACTGACTTTCCTATGTTAATAGGAGGTCTGACTCTGAGTGCTACCAATGATCCCAGTAAACACTACGCTGAATGAAGGGGTCGTGATGACCTCGAAAGCTACGGAGCTCAAACACAATGGTTCGAAAAAGGTATCTAAATTATTCTTAAAATCATGATCGAACCCAATATCAGTCTACATGCTTCTAATGATCCCAGTGGCATAGCCATAAAGGGGCCCCCAATATTTGAGTCGTGTCGGTTGAAATTGGCCACTGTCAGTTGGGATTGGCATTGTCGGTTATCCAGAGCTTGTTTTTTCGTGCTGGTTTTGGGAACACCACATCACCCTCACCCCCCCCCCCCCCCCCCCCCCCCTCTCAAGTTTCTGACTTAGCAGCAATTCACAAAGTTGACTTCTGGTAAAGTTCATGTCGGTTCACTTTCATTTTTCATCCCCCCCCCCCCCCCCCCCCCCCCCCCGCCCCCACATAAAAACCTAGCTACACAACTGAATGATCAAATGGAGAAAAGGCTCAGTCATTTGGTCTACTCATTGGTCTGTTTTCAAACCTTCTTTATAGTAAGATCAATTATTAATACCTGTTTATAGTAAGTTGACTTAGTCTCACTTATAAATAATCTGTTTCTGAATAAGCTTTTAAACAAACATTTAGGTCATCATTAAAGTCAGCATGGGGCAGCCCACAAGTTCAAAAGTAAAGTACCGTTATATTATTGATTATTTTATCCTGTTGGTTTTAGAGTATTCTACTAACACTAGCCATAATGAGAGTTAATGGTCCAAGGTTATAGATTTTCTATATCAATTTTCAATACTACTTCTATTCAACACCCTGCATCATTCACAAATCGTCATTTCTATTGATAGTATTATTGATGTCAATTGATTTGTCTTGAATTATTTATAAATGACAAAACCATCAAGTCAAACAAGATTTTACTTACCATTCTAGTATTTAAAAAAGCCTGGTATCCTATCCAAGTGTAGCAAATTAAAATACATTGAATAAACAAATGAAAATAAATGGATTAGGCGAAATTAAAAAATTAACATGTTTAGCGTCCCCTCCCGCTTCCTTTTTGGGTCCGCTTCAATTTGAATTCAATTTTATTGTATTTTTCTTTCTTTATTTAAGTCATAACTTTTATGTTCAGGTGATTTCAAGTTTGAGAATGAGATGTTTGTAATTAAGCTTTGTCTGTTTGTGTCTTTCGTATGTATTTTATACAAGCTTTATGGTAACCAACCCTTTAAAACCATGAAATAAAAACAATTTGCAAAGTTTATCGCTAATATTAGGGCGATTTTGCGCTAACAAGTTTTTAAAAAGGACCTCCTCCTTCCGAAAAAGTCCGGATGCTAAACTTTTTTTTTTAAACTTAATTAAAATTCATATCGAACAATTATCAACTACAATTTAACTTTGTCCTTTGAATCTCTATCCCAATGCTGGATTCAAATGGAAAAGCGATAAGTACCGTTTCGACTAGAACTAAATTTCAAATTTAGTGTTCAAAATTAGCTATAAGCACGCTCGTTAGAAACATACTCCCACTATCACCAATATGTTATGCGATCTGTGAAAACCCATCAGATGAACTAGGGATTATGGGTAAAATTATTATAAAAAATAAATCAAAACATTTAAGATTTTTTTAAAGAAAATTATTAAATTCCAATACTTTGTCATCATCTTTCATGAAATTTCACCTTCAAAAACTTACTGAAAGTCACTTTCATTATTTAACCTTATAATGTTTTTCTATTGAATTATGTATCTTTTTGGCCTGTTTTCATGATTTCTTGTTTTGTAGCTTTTTATGACATCACAATCATCATTCACTCATAACTTTTTTTTTGTAGTGATCGTAGAAAAATGATCGAAACAGTTCTGTAATCAGCACAGTTTTAGCTTTCTTATGATATAAATATCTCCAATATGAAAAATGCCACCATGTGGCGGGTTTTCACAGACCGCATCACATATCATTCGAATCAACAATCTGTGTTGTGAGTGTGACCAGGTCACTATATAACCCTTGGAGTCACATTAATAACAATCAGATAACAGTGATTTTGATTATTGCAGATCTAGCTTTCCTCAGTGGAAACAGACTTGTCTTTGAATCTTTGTTTGCCAATTATTAAATAACTGAAGTTGTTTTCTTCACCTAAGTTTAGTTACAACCATAAATTGCTATTTTTTATTTAGCCTAACAAAAGCAATTATTTATTATGTAAATTAATAATATTTATGAGCTGTATGGTCATTTTGGCATAAATTTCTTGTCTTTGCTAGCTATACTACAGGCTAACACATTTAAATAATAAAAGTATATCATGTACAAATCATCTCATCCTATTACTAAGTACTATTAGTTTTAGTATTTTAGGTAAATTAGCAATATACACCAAGTAAGTCTTAATTCACCAAGGAAATTAACAATATTTTCATCAATATTATTTTATGTTATTATCAGACAGTTGCCTAATCAGGGCTGGAAAAAATGCAAAGTTTCCCTGCAAGGGAAATTCAATGAAGTTGGATTTCCCCCTGCTTTAGCGGTGGATGGGGTGTCTGAGGGGGCAGAATCTTATGCTTTTTGGAAAATAAAGGTCCAATTGATGGCATGGTGCATCATTTTATGTAATATTGGCTGTATAGTGCCTATTTCCCGCGATATGGCAAATATTTTCATCAAAAATATTTTATTTTATTAGCAAACAATATTGCCCAATAGCAAAAAAACAGGAAAAATATACAATCAAACGTTGACCAAAATTTGTTGGTCAAAAACATGTTAAAAATCTCACTTTCTGTTCGATATTAGTCCAGGTTCGAATAATGAATCCCTTCAAAAGCATAATTTTGAATATTGCAAAATTCTTATGCCTAAACATTACATCAGAACCTTTGAATTGAGCGTGGGTTGGTCTTTATTAAGAAAATAAATGCCAATGGTTCAGCATCAAAACTGGCAATTACACCCAGCAATCACACAAAAGTCTTGGCTCATAGTATGTGTGTTAAATAAATTAGATACAGCATGCTGTGCTACTCTTTTCAGACATTTTGAGAAAACAAATTTGCTTCAGTTGGAAAATCAATATGTCAAAACTGCAAAGCAAACTTGCCCTAAGGGCGAGTGTCTTCAACCAAATAAAGGCATTGCAAAGCTTATGCCATTTCTAATGACTGTTATAGCACCAATCAATTCCATTCAATTTATTTAGCAATATGGAGGCCTGTATAATAATACAAACCATGTGAAAAGGCCTAGGAGCTGCCCCAAATGACAAAACAAACTCTGGGATTATAAAAATGGCCAGTAAAAAATGCAACCTTTTACCTGCATTGCCTCAAGCTATTTTTCCAGAAGGGAATTCTGAGGTACATCAGGTTCAAACCAATGAAATTACACAAATAAATGACATTCATTTTTAAATACCGTAACATTTTTATCCACTCCAGGTAGCAAGAATACAACATGGAATACACATCAATGAATGATACAGCTACTGAATTATCTTTGCGCCTTAATGGAGCTTGAGTGAAATGGTGCACTCTTGAATAACCACGCATTGATCGGTGATTAATTACATTTGTCCCAACTTTGTTATGTAGACCTTAATATATTGACACATGTAAACAACTAAACAAACATGGGTTCATGATGATAGCCCTTAAAACACATCACAATGTTGGCATTAATGGGAAGCATGTGGGAAGCCCTAAAACAAATCCAGTCGCCAGAAATCATCGGCAGATACCGCAACCCATCAAGTCTTGGACAAGTAAACCGGTGAGGATTAATGGAAAACCAAGAGAGAATGGAATTATTACATCACCACGGATGCTTACTGGTGGGTTGACTGGTAAAGGCACGGCTGTACCAGTAAAGCAGAGTGTTGGTGGAGAATGGTCTCTTAAAGAGTGTGAGGTAAGAATTTTTAATCCTGGTTGTTAAAATTGGTTCATATTCCTGTGTACGTGTAGACATAGGACATCGGGCCATATCTGTGTGTCAGTCATATTTTTGGGAACTTAAGTCTGTTTCCAAATTTTAAAAAAACCAACACCATAGATATCTAAATTTGTGACCAACACACATGTTGATGGATACTCGTTTAAATAACCCGCCAAATGTATAGGTCATTCTTTGAACAGTAACACTTGTATTGAAGGTCATGCATTGAATTAATCTGATCAACAAATACTATGGGAACGAGAACCTTTTGTTACGGAAACGCTTTAATAGAGTGCATAAAAGTTAAGATTAATCTCAAAAGAACTTACTTAGGAAAAGTTATTATTAACTCTTCTTATAAGCCAGGTTAAGAAAAACATTTAAAAATTCTTCCTGAGTTGAGCTTTATGAGGAAGGGTCAAGTTCTAAAGTTCGATCTAGGGTCTAATAATCAGGAAGATCAACTCACACATTCTCAAACAATCTTCGTAAGAATAGTTGAAAACTTAAGTTGCATGCCAAGTAGGACGCTGATCATAGAAAGTGGACATCTTGTACTTTCTACTTGCCCATATTATCAGTCATTGCCCGGAAAAAGGAGTATTGAACATAGTACTGCTGGCTTTAGCATTGAAAACAATGAAACTTGCCGAATCATTCTTATAACCTTCACATTTGATCAATTAAGGCGCATTCATTCCATCAGGCCCCTGTCCTTATCCAGCTTATTTATATTTATGGTATTTAGCAACACAAACAATCATTGATAATTTAGTCATTATCATCCTTGATGAGACAACCTATCCATTTTATTCAACTTTAATTTTTCATAAATAAACAGGGAAATATCTTGATGCCCCAGGGCTGGTCACTCAATTAGTGAAAGAGATCAATGTACTCTGATCTAATAATCAATCATATTACTACGTAAGCCTGTAATGATTGTGCCACAAGATGATCAATAATTTCATTTCCATATGAAATCCATTATTTGTCATCTGATCATCAAGGGTAAATTGTCTTTTCCAATCCATATTGCAATGTCTGTATAGATATAGACTCATATTAGCTCCAATAAAATCTGAATCAAGTCACATTTGTCAATATATCTGTGAGATATGGTTAGGCTTATACTCGTTTTTGATCTTTGACAATTACTATAAATCTATTTCTTTGTGAAATGTGTGCATTTAGGCTCAACATTTTGTTGGTTGTCCTCCACCTGCTCCCAAAAAGGTAGGGTTGGTTGGTTGGATTTTTTTGATTTTTTTTTTAATCTGTACATATAGACGAGGTGACATTTGTTGACATTTAGGACGCCCTCTGTTGGTTTGAGACAAAACACACCGGGCAAGAGTTCCTATAGTTTACATAGGCCAGATCAGGTTTTCTAACTACAATTCCGGAAATAACTGTTGAACCACTTTGAGGACTTCGTTGAAATCAACCCCCCAGTCCCCCCATTCAATGTTGTTCGGAACCGTTTCATCTCCACGGTCGTTGGGACCCTCAACATTGATTGGTGGGGGCGGGGGAGGGATATCACTTAGTAGATAGCTCAAGCTCTCCACACAAGTTTGTTGCAAAATCAGCGCTTGAAAATAGTCCCTTAAAGTGGGATATTAGCAAAGAAATGGACTATGTGGTCCAACACCAATTTTCCTGAATTGTCTGAATGAAGTCCCAAAAAAATCATCTGATTTTACATTTTTAGCCACAACTTTTTTATTTGTAAGTCTTTTTTGATCAAATTTTCAGTAAATAGAGATGCTATGAATCTCCTGATATACCATCATCAAGAGGTGTCTACAGTACTGAATTAGGGACTGGTCATATTAAATACCTAAACCTGCATATTTGCTCCTATTATTCAAGGAAGCCTGACTTATTTATTTTGAAAAAAGCATCTGATACCCCGATAAACATGAGAACATTATAAAATATGATTTAAATACAACTTTGACGGTTCGTGCGTGGCGCTCGACCCAATCCCACGCGTATCCTTTGGTTACAGCTTGCGCTACGCGTTTGCATAAACTTCGAGCATAGCACTCGACTCTGTTACCAATAAATAACATGAACAATGAGATGGTAACTAACTATCATGATTAACAATCTATACGTCTCGCGCACAGCGCTCGACACGCCACGCGCACAGCGATAGACACTCCTCGTGCACATCGATTGACACGCCTCGCGCATATCGCTCCCAGCGGCTCGGACACACTCGCACGACATTACAGAATTATTACATTTATAACATTATAATAACAAGGCCAAAGCTAAATAAAGAGAATTATATTAAATAGCATCGTCCACAGTGGTATAAACATTACATTGTAGGTAATTCGCCGAACTCTGTCTTTGGAATTCTAATGACGCGGTGATGGACAACCATTACACGGTTGACCGTATTGAATTGCACGCGTGTACACGATTGTCCGTCTAAATTAAATAGATAATAGGAGTTAGTTCTATTATTTATCGGGGACAATCGACCGATGTGCATGCTTTTCAATGGATGGACAAACGCAACGGTTGTCCATACTCTGATAGTACGAGGGCATGGTTCTGAATATAAATACGCTATAAGGCGTTACTATGAAAGGTGTATTGTGAATCAGTGCTAATTTCTAAAGCCGAAGATAATATGACACTTGATTTGACTTGATATTGCATAGATGGGCGATTAGCTCAATTGGTTAGCGCGTTGGCCTATTCATACTTAAGGGCAGAGACACGGGTTCAAATCCTCATGGCGAGAGCCATTGATGTTTTTAATAATGTATTTAATATAACATTTTTGTTATTCGCGTGGCTCATTTACTGGTTTATTTTATTCATCTGTTCGTCACATATTGTTTTTGTTTTTTCTCTCTTTTAGTTTTTGTTCTTCTTTATTTTTGAACTTTTTTCCGTGGTTGTTGTTTGTCTTTCTTTCTCTCTGTCTACCACATGTAAAATGACCAGTCCGTCACAATGCGTACTTTTAATGCATTTATTAAACACGGAAGATAAATTATAACCGTCAAGTTAAGTAAATGCAAAGAAAATACAATCATTCCATGACTTCAATGGCAAATACAACGCTACACTAATTGACACAATAGTTATTACTTTATAGCGTCTATAATGCGGTTGTGACCGGTCCCTTAACAAAAAAGAAACGCATTGCGATAACAAAAAGGATTTTAATTGATTGTTGCATAATAAACTACTGTCATATAATTAGTTTAAATAATGAATTTCACCCGTTGCACCCTATGTCAGACTACATGTAACACTCGCGCATTCCATATAAATGGGCCATAATCACGCATGAAATGACCAGTCCCTAACAATGTACACGCCGTATTTACTTTATCTTTACCATATATGATAAGTATACATATCTTGCCACTCTCCAAATTAGAAGATTATGCAATGTATAAAAGACGAGTTATTCCCTATAGACGGTTGTCATATTGAGTGATTTACCATACAAACGGGCCATAATCACGCATAAAATGACCAGTCCCTAACAATGTAAATGTCGTATTTACTTTATCTTTACCGTATATAACAATTATATACATATCTTGCCACTCTCCAAATTAGAAGATTATGCAATGTGTAGAACACGAGTTATTTCCTATAGACAGTTGTCATATTGAGCATTTACCAATAGCCTCAGACAATTCCGGAAATAACTGTTGAACCACTTTGAGGACTTCGTTGAAATCAACCCCCCAGTCCCCCCATTCAATGTTGTTCGGAACCGTTTCATCTCCACGGTCGTTGGGACCCTCAACATTGATTGGTGGGGGCGGGGGAGGGATATCACTTAGTAGATAGCTCAAGCTCTCCACACAAGTTTCTTGCAAAATCAGCGCTTGAAAATAGTCCCTTAAAGTGGGATATTAGCAAAGAAATATGTGGTCCAACACCAATTTTCCTGAATTGTAGATCGTGGTGTCACAGCAAATTGTTATCAAAACTGTCTTTAAACTTGCTTAGGAATGCTATAAGCTATCGCATTTCACAAAAAATCTTAAACTAACTGAGTTTTACAATTCATTAGAAAGAAATTTCATGTTGTCTTCATTAACTTTACTGTATATTCTGCCTGGAGGGAAACAACAGAGGGTGTCCCATTTGTAAATACATGACATTATAGGTCACCTCATCTATACAACCTGTGGTTTGAAGCCCAGGAGACAACCATTGTCAATGCATGTTAAATGTTGATGGTTAATTATACAATATGGTGCATAAAGGGTTCAACAAAAGAAAGTACATGTATACCACTTTGTATATGTCATTTTGAGTAACATTCAATTTTTTTGACCAAACAGACTAGATAGGCATTCTTTTAGTCATAATTTGATACCAAAGTTGCCCCCTAACAACAAAGATAAACCATGATTAGCACAATTTAAAGAAAAATATCCCATTTTCAAAAGTTGCATTTCCAATACACAGCGCGAGAAGAAAGGACCAAGGACCAATTGTGTTCTCTCGGGGTGTGTGTATTAGCCAGGATTGACGGGGCTATCGATCGCACAGTGCAAATGAGTTGGGTCTTACGACATTGTGTGTGTTAACAATTTTGTCTCGTGCTGTGTATTGGAAATGCGACTTTTGAAAATGGGATATTTTTCTTTAAATGGTGCTAATCGTGGTTTATCTTTGTTGTTAGGGGGCAAATTTGGTATCATAGTATGCCTAAAAGATTCATCTAAATGCCTATCTAGCCTGTTTGGTCAAAACAAAATTAAATGTTACTCAAAATGACATAAACAAAGTGGTATACTTTCTTTTGTTGAACCCTTTATTTACGCATTCCTTGTCATTGACTTGCCGCCATACATGTAGGTATGTGTGCTCCTTTCCAAAACCTCCACCTTCAAATTGCCAAATCAGCCAGAGGTTCCAGAGTGTAAAGCCACAGGAAATGTTTTTAGCAGTCTGAGAGTAACACTTTAGAGCCATTTTTCAGCTCCACAGCTAGTGTGTATTCCTAGACTGACTCCATTTCAGTCTGCCATAGAAATGCCATTCCTCTGCTTTGCAAAGCTCAATATTTACCTGAGCCTTCTAATACATATTCGTTTTTTCAAAGAAATCACTGCGTAAAAATATGTTTAAAAAAAGGCTACTTTTTACAAAAATATTAAATTAAATAAAAATCTTTTAATATTGTACATATTTTGATTTGATATTTTCCTCGTATGGTTAAAAATATTGTATAGGTTACGCCAATCATAATGGGATTCCGAAAATGTACCATTTAACAGTTGCACTCCACCAGTTATACTTTGTGAATCGTAATATCGTATCTCTGGACATGCGATCTCTTCTTGAGTTAATATTTGATGGAACATGTTTTATGTCTTGAATTGAAGTATGTTTTTAATACTTAGTATTGAATTAAATCACTTGATCTATTTTTTCAATGTCATTTGATTGTATACATATTAGTGAAGATTATCAATTATGCCTTGATAATGTCTTTAGTGAAATACAATGTGACATTTTATATAAATAAATGTGAAATGAAACAACAATATTTTTCGAGGTAAAGAGAGAGTTTTTGTAACAAGTCACTCCCTCCTCGTAATTGATACTTGAAGAAAGGATTATGACAAAATTAACCACATTAATAACATTCTCTGTAACCATGACTAGATGGGAACAATGTTTAAAACATGTTGCCAAATGTATAGTATTCAGATGAACATACATTGCAGATAATCACACACTTTCACATAAAGGGAAAGGTTGCACAGGTTATTAACATGTTTTTAAATAAACTAGTCTGTGTATGCTTATATTGACCAAACTTATTAATCTGCCATTGATTCAAAATGTTTTAATTCAATAGTAATATGATCCAATGTTTGTTTGTGGGTTTGTTGCCAATAAAATATTCAGATTCACATACACGATTTAAGGCATGTTCAGACCACTAGTCTCGAGCTTAAAAAAACCTCTACCCCTAGTCCAAAGTGCCTGTACAAACAATCTTAGCCTCAAGTCTAGCGATACTACTGTCATAATGTTCAGACGATCACAAGTCTTGAGCTTAAAAAAACCTCTACCCCTAGTCCAAAGTGCCTGTACAAACAATCTTAGCCTCAAGTCTAGCGATACTACTGTCATATGTTCGGACGATCACTAGTCTCGAGCTTAAAAAAACCTCTACCCCTAGTCCAAAGTGCCTGTACAAACAATCTTAGCCTCAAATCTAGCGATACTACTGTCATATGTTCAGACGATCACTAGTTTTGAGCTTTAAAAAACCTGTACCCCTAGTCCAAAGTGCCTGTACAAACAATCTTAGCCTCAAGTCTAGCGATACTACTGTCATATGTTCAGACGATCACTAGTTTTGAGCTTTAAAAAACCTGTACCCCTAGTCCAAAGTGCCTGTGTACAAACAATCTTAGCCTCAAGTCTAGCGATACTACTGTCATATGTTCAGACGATCACAAGTCTCGAGCTTAAAAAACCCTCTACCCCTAGTCCAAAGTGCCTATACAAACAATATTAGCCTCAAGTCTAGTGATACTACTGTCATACATGTAGCTTCAAAACTGTGTATTTGTCACTGCCGGAACATTTGATGCAGTTGCAGACGATGAATGTGCAACTGAAAGATTGTGTGTGATCGCTCTGACTTCTTTGCTCGTCACCATTTTTGCTACTGATGCTTACATGTGTATGATCCGCATACATATCTCCATTTCGTGCGAATATCTGGGTCACAGGTCAAAAATCCCACTTGTGGTTAAGTTCAATGAAGCATTCACATGGCAGACTTGCTCTCTGTTAACTCTTAGTTAGTGTATCGGTACCGCTAGATCTTTCAGGGTTAAAATTCCAGCTTTAGACTCAAGGTTTGTTATTAGTTAACCATATGACATGGTTCACACAGCCCATAGTCTAATCTTGAGACTAGCGAATTTGACACTAGTCTCGAGACTAGCACCCATCGTCTGAATGCACATAATTATATCAAAGCGTGGTCATACACAAAAATAGTCGCCCTTATATACATTGAGAGTAATTTCCCCCGTTTCAGAGCAAGAAAATGTATACATTGGTGTATTAAATTATAAAATCACTGGTCTAGGCAGTAAAATGTGGTTATTGAAATTTTAGGCCACTGTTATCATCGTAAATATCACCAATCTCTGTCATACACTCTTGAATTTCTTATTCATTTTTTCAATTTTTTTTTTATTTACTTATTTATTCCTAGCCATGCATGCCCATGCACTCTATCTAATAACATTTTAATATCTACTTTATTAAATTAGAATCATGCTTACTACTCACAAATGCTTTGTGTTTACACAGTTCATCACATAATTTACCAAGAGCACCTAAGCAGGTGCACTTGATTTCCGTAATAATTGTGCGATAGGTTATAGACCAATTGAATTCAAATGGTGGCAAAATAGGGATCATTTATTTTATATTGACTACAATACACTATGTTCTCTTTGACGTCCATTTAAAAAAATTAAAAAGTTAATCAAAATGATAAGGTGGCGAGAGAAATGAAAATTAATTTAGAAACTGGATGATTACATATTCAGGTTACCAGGTATGTCACCTAATCATTCTAGAACTTAGAATAAGTTAATGGGGCTTGCATGCCATCAGGCCAAACAAATTTGTAATGTTGTCCTCGACCGCCCGCTTGTCACATTTAGGACCGCTCCAAATCTTTCTTCTTTTTTTCAGATTTTTTTCTCTTGTGTTTATAACATACATGCGACACTTGGAGTGATTTCAACTTCTTGTTGGCTGAACCTTGAGCTTCCACTGGTATAAGAAAATTAAAAATTAAAATAAATTAAATTTAAAAAATCTGCCTGCCCGCCCGCCCCTCCTCTGAAAGCTGTGGAGGACAACATTACCTTCTTTTTTTTGGGCCTTGTCTTATACCCTGACAATTTGGTATATAAACAGGCAGTTGGCACACCGTGCCCATCGGCTCTAGTGTACGTGATTTGTATGAGCTCGCGACCGCCGTTGGGTCTCATGAATATTAATGAGCTTGAGTATCGGTTTTGTTTTATTTTTTAAACCACTTTACAGGTTGTGCAAGGCAATATGACACATGAATACCAAAGCCTTAATATTAGAATCATCTTTTTTTAAATGAACAAGTATGTTTGTGAACCATAAAGTTGTTTTTTATAATTAAAATATTAGGTCAACATTTTGCATTCACGTAATAAAATCAACCCTTATTTTCACCAAAAAACATGTCTCATCGAATTCAAACATCGGACCTTGTTCCCAGGAAAGACTTTGGATGGAAATTTCAACTTTGGAGGGACATTTTCGGCATTGGAGGGACATTTTCGGCATTGGAGGGGCATATTTGGTATAAAAATAAAGAAATACATAAGAATTTGAAGGGACATTTTGTCCATGAAGGGAGATGTTTAAAAGTAGCATTTTTCTGGCCCTGGGTATTGATTGGACCCCACCAAACCACACCACCCCATGACCCAATCCAACACCCATACCTGCAAAAGTTGTGTGATTATACATTGATATGACCCTATATTACGCTTGGATGCAGGGGTAGCGCTTGGTTAATGTAGGGTTGGGTTTGAAGTAATTGGTTCTGCATTGGTAACTTATGTAATTTGATTGGCATTATACGCCCCACTAGTCATTAAATCAATGGGAGTTAGCAATATAATCCTCACTCTCTTTATAAACGAATTTAAATACAATTATTAATTGTATTATCATCATGATTATACAGTTCATTTCAGTACCTAGCATTTCAAAAGAGACCATAATTTGTTATGCTTTGATCAATTTAAAATAAAATCTGAAATTTTAGAGTCCGTGTTAAGAGTAATTTTTAAAACAAGTGATTTTTAAAATAGTATAATATTTCCAATCACATCTTATTTTTAAAAGCAACTATTATGGATCTTTTGACTGTGATTTATGAAAATAAAGAAAAAATCTGACCTACCAACCCTTCCCTTTTTGAAGGGAGCTATGGACAAGCAAACATTTTTTATCAATCAGCACATTCTTACAACTCAGCCTCTCTGCTGTGATTGGTTAAGACTTATTGACATACCTATTTTGAATTCTCATGATTGACATACAAACAAACAAACATCAGGAATGATTGCCTGGTATACAGGTTAGAAGCCCATTCGTACTAGAACAACTGCTGTGTATCCTTCTACTTAGCATCAGTGGCATCTAGCAGACTGCCCCCACCTTGATAGCTTTTGCAAGACAGAAAAAGAAAAAAATGTAATAACTTAAGGCTCTTTTGATAATGCAACCTTTTCCTGGTCAATTAAACCAATACCTGGATATGGATTGGATACCAACAACCCCCTTACTGGGTTTTAAACCGGGATCACAATTTTTTGAAGAGAAAACCCCAACTGGGGCTGTGTAAGCGGTCAATCGCGCCAACGCATATTAAATGTCAGTATGACTCGGGTAGGCCTTATAAAATTAAGAAATTGAGAGGACCAGGGAGGGCGTTGCAATTTAAGGCAATTTGAAAGGGGCACCGACTTTCCCCAAGGCAATTATGTACTTTGAAATGAAATGAAAACAGCCAACAAATTGAGGGCATCAAGGCAACTAGGTGGGGTATCCAAGGCAATTGCCTTGGGTAAATTTGAGCCCTGTCCAGGTCCCCAGCAAAAAGATTCACCAATGACAAAGGATAACTGGGATTGACTTCATTTTTTCACATAAAGTTAGGAACACATGATTATCATTCTTGCAACATTTAAAAAGTTTCAAACTTCAACTTGGTTTTGAAAACAAGATGGTTTCTTTCCACTATTGCAGTTTTTTGACTCACCCTGTACATACATAAATACATACATAAATAATAAATGTCACAGTGTTTAAATATAATACAAATTATGATAAAGGGTTCAACAAAAGAAAGTATACCACTTTGTTTATGTCATTTTGAGTAACTTTTAATTTGTTTTTGTCCAAACAGGCTAGATAGGCATTTAGATGAATCTTTTAGGCATAATTTGATACCAAATTTTCCCCCTAACAACAAAGATAAACCATGATTAGCACCATTTAAAGGAAAATATCCCATTTTCAAAAGTCGCATTTCCAATACACAGCACGAGAAGAAAGGGCCAATTGTTAACACACACATATGCCGTATTTATCCCGTAGGCCTACTGATCACGGCGCGCATATCCCTCAATGCGCGGGCTAATTCAAATGTAAACTGATGCATGGGTGAAGGATTTGAATGTAAAGGAATGTTATGGATGGGTAGAACATGGACAGATTAACCAAATCTTCTCGTGCTGGTGTATTGGAAATGCGACTTTTGAAAATGGGATATTTTCCTTTAAATGGTGCTAATCATGGTTTATCTTTGTTGTTAGGGGGAAAATTTGGTATCAAATTATGCCTAAAAGATTCATCTAAATGCCTATCTAGCCTGTTTGGTCAACAACAAATTAAAAATTACTCAAAATGACATAAACAAAGTGGTATACTTTCTTTTGTTGAACCCTTTATTATTCTATTATGATACAGTGGAAATAGAGGATTTGAATTGACCGAGTGACATATTTTTTAAATCAATACGAATAGGTGGTGAT